>CAAKHG010049870.1:0-27288 GCA_901007715.1 Dactylopterus volitans | reverse complement strand
GAGCAAGGACGAGGCAAGAACTTCGTTATCTTCAAGCCCAACATCGGCAAGCAGACCCACCCTGAGAGCCTCGACAAGCTGCAGCAGCGTTACCGGAAGGTGATGGTTTGATTGTGTGGTGATGAACCAGTTTGGTAAATGGCTGTGTTTGTGGTATCTGCAGGTCTTTACAAGACAACGTCTGTACACCGTGGAGATGAAATCATTCTCTGAGGCGAGGCAATTTCAGTGGTATGGCACCTGTCATACACAAGACAATTAAAAGTGTTTTATAGGGCAATAAGATAAAAGCAAACACACAGTAGCGATAAAACACTTTACGATTGAAATGCAGAAATGCAAAATGGCAGCGCAAGACAATTAAATGATTTGAAGACAGTAAAAGTATCGGACAATATGAGAAATACGGTGCTAAAGATAATGTTTAGCCGGATTTCTTAAAAAGCACTGTCAAATAAAAGTGTTTTAAGGCCAGACTTTAAAAAATTGCAATGTGGAGGCAGACCTCACTTCTTCTGGGTGTTTATTCCAGGCATAGGGAGCATTAACACTGAAAGCTGCCTGACTGCTGCTGTGTTCCGGCCCTGACACTGCTGCAGTAGGTGCGCCTACTACAGATAAATGCATTCAGAATTTTTTTTTCAGTTTTTTTGTTGTGACGTCAGTTCTCTGAGCCTTGCAGTATTTTATGGCTGGCAGATTTTGTTATTGTCTTGATGTGTCTATTAAAATTTAGATAAGAGTCCATAACCACAACATTTCTGAAATGGTCTGTTGTCCTCAGTGACAAAGATTCAGTGTGGGCAGCAACATTAAGTTTTGTTGTCCATCGTTACAGAAAAAGTTATTTCAATTTTATCTTTGTTTGGTTTTAAAAAATTGTGTCAAATCCCGTTGTTCATTTGTTTAATGCACTTCATAAACGAGTCAGCAGTCAATAATTACTAGTTGATATTATTATTAGTTCATCAGCATAATTATAGCATGAAATATTGTTGTTTTGCATAATTTGAGTAAGTGGCAACATACAGAGATTGAATAGAAGAGGCCCAATCAAATGTTATTTTCAAAAGTTCGCTGGTCGGCCCTCAAGGCAACAGAGCACTAAAGATGCAGCACCACTTCTTCTTGTGTACTGTTATCAATTGGGTTATAATTTGACATTTTTGCTGGGTTTGTTTTAGGTAAATAAAATGTTGATGCAGAGCCTTTAGTCGAAGCGCAGGTGCTGACTTCCTGTTCTCGGAATCTTTTCTGTAAACGATGACGCAAAATCATGACATGGCTGTGGGGAGAAATCAGCAGCGAGAAAGGACGATACGCATTATTAATGTTTCCATTGACTGCAAGATTAAGATCACGAGCCAGGTCATTATCTCGCTAGCATTTCTTTGTAAAAATAAAGATGAACGCTGAGTTTAATTTTCCGCCAGCTGCGTTTAGGCCTTCAGTTTTTTTGGGGGGGGTTTAACAGATGTGGCATTTCTCCAGAGTGCCTTTCCCTTACCAGAGATCACTTTATTTCTTGCAGATACAATAGCATCCGAGATATTTTTAACTTTCAAGTTAAAATGATCCACAAGATTACAGGCAGAGGCTAATGGGAGGGGAGGTCACATACTGCTGCTCTCACTGGTTCACCATCTAGATGTTACGTTTGCCTTGTTGTGGATCTCAGCAATGATGGTTATCTCAAAAGAAACAAGATGACTGTGAAAGAAAACTATTTCCAGACAAATCATTTCAAAAATCAATAAACGAGTTTCAGTAACTGCACATACATGGAGTCCGCTGCCTCCTTGTGGTCATGGAAGTGCACTATTATGTGTGGCAGTAATTCACAGATTAACAGAAAGAGCATTATCGGTGTAACTGCTGGAAATTGAAAGGAGGGAATGATAAAGTTACTTTACATTCATGTTTTCATTAAAACTGTAAAATGATTAATGACTATGAATACCAGAGTCATCTGGTATTGATGCAGGCATTGATTTGAAATAAGTTAAAGGTTAAAAGTAGCTCTTTATCATTAATTTGTCTTTGTTTTCAAATATAATTTCTTAGCTGATGTCAGTGTTTTTGTTCCAGGTGACCGCAGAGGCGGCCAGGGACAGCTGGCTGAACCAATTCAACTTCTCCTTCAAAAAGTGCAGCCATGCCAACTGGTAACTAGGAACACACAACCTCACTTGGGATTAATGGTGGACCAGATCCAATCAGGCTGGTGCTTTAGGATCTTGAGAGGGCGGCTTGAAGATGAAATGCCACTCTCAAGGATTTGCAGATCACCTGCGATTTAGTCATGAAGAAACACTCCCCAAGTCTCACATGACCCTCGAATGATTAGTGTGCTTAGTTTAAAAATTGAAGATGGATGATGTGACATTTTCTTTCTCTGTCTTGACCTGAGGAAGGGGAAGTGTAAGAAGATTGAGGAGGGCCAGGAGTGTCTGCAGGGCATGCGCCTCCGTCAGTACCACATGCTGTGTGGGGCTCTGCTGCGTGTCTGGAAGCGTGTGTCTGACGTGGTTTCTGACATCACCAAGTCCAGCATCCTGCAGATTGTTCGCCTTAAAACCAAGCAGCATAACAAGCAAGTCGGTGAGTACGTCCCTCCGGCACAAGTGAAATCACCTGCGATCTTGAGAGGCATATCTCATTATCAAAATATGAAAAATGGCTTTTACTGCGTTAAATGAGTGTGAACTGAAATGCTGAATGAAGAACACGTTTACTTCGAGCCCGAGCTTAAGAAGGCATAAATGTCCTTAATAAACTGTGATGATGTCACACAGGTGAACTTATCATGTTCATTCATTTTAATGGTAAATATTTTTCAGGAAAAAAAATGTTTAAAAAAAACTTTTTTTAAAAAGGTTGAGAAGGATAAATGTCCTTTAAAAGAAGGAAAGATTCTACATGCAGAAGTATGTAAAGCAATTGATCAGCAAAAACTTCAGGAAGAAGAAGAGGAAATAGAAGAAGAGGAAGAAACACGAGATCTGGATTACATAAAGTGTAAATGTTTTCAGCAATTCTGTCTTTTATCAGGCAAAGTATGAGCCCTAATGCAGAGTGACACATCAAGAGCCGCTACGCACGTGTCCATTCAGCATGGCACCCATGTTCACCCCTGTAGAAGGAGGCAGGAGTAAGGCCACTCTGCATATTACAGTATTTTCTTAAAAAGTCCAAAAAAGGAAAACAATAATAAGAGGAAGAATACACAGTTCCTTGTGGTTTCTTTTTCAACTTCATTACATAACGGATCAAACTCCACTGAAGCACATGGCTTTGTATCCTCAATGATAAACCCACCAGACTGTTTATTGCAGTTGTAGATACTTGTACTACCACATCAGCTTTAAATGGAAAAAGCATAAATATCCGATTTTGAGTAGTGGCATGTTTTCAGGAGTGTTCGGGTACGTTGACAAAACAACAAAGCCCAAATCAAATTCTGACCTCACTGATACCTGTAGCATTAATTAGAACATATCTCATTTGTTCTAGGCATCAAAATCCCAGAGAACTGCGTGGCCCGCGTGCGTGAGGAGATGCTGTTAATAGATGCTGAGGTTCAAATGAGGCGCAAGGAGAAGGAAAAGCAGGCTGTGGAGCTGCAGCTGAAGCGCATGCGTAAAATGGAGCAGGATGATAGACGCGACCTGGCAAACAGGGAGTATCTGTCAGCCACCAAGAATGCAAGCCACATGCAGTCAGTCAACACATGACAGCAGCCCTCCCAAAGACTAAACCGGTTGTCCCTACAGAAACACCCCAGGCAAACTGAGAAGGGACTGACGGCTGGCCCTACAGTTCCAGCACCACCCACCAGGGCCCTCTGCGCAACACGGTTAGCCTCAGCTCCAATTTGTCACAGTTTTACCCCAGAACCTCCCTATCTGTCGTCATTACCACAGCTCCAAAGCCAGTAAAAACACAGTCTCCCAAAATGTCTTCCTAGAGTCCCCCCCGCCCAAGACACCATTCAGGGTGGGTCTAGTCTCGACAGGCTCTCTTGTCAGCATTCACACTTAAAGGAATGTTAATGCTGAGATGATGGAATTGACTTGTATTAGATACAGGAGAAAAGCAAATCCAGTCTCCTTTTATGTGACAAATGTACAAATGAATCCTAAACAAAATAGCATTTCCTGCAGAAGACGTGCTTGAATGCTGAAATGCTAAATCAAATTGCGAAAACAATGCAAAGAAAGTAGAAAAAAGTTCAGATGAATCATTTAATTATTGCTTAAGCCTAATAAAGCTGGGTAAACTATCAATGCAGCAATATTTGTTTAACTCTTCCTCTAATCTTTATTTTTGTCTTGAATCCTCTCAACTCCCCAACTAGAGACGCAGCCCTGGACATCAGAAACGTATTTCACAATACTGTCGCTGCTGATGTTGCTGCCCCCTGATGTCTTAGATATTTGGTTATTGAGGAATCCATACACACAAAACACTACTGGGACAACGGGGACACCAAAAACTGAAAACACAAGCGACGACTAACGCACCCAAAATGGAGATGCACAAAACCTCTTCTCTTTGGTCCAGTAAAGAAAAAGAAATAGCAAAAACTCAGACTCAAAGAATGCTGGACTCCCGCTAAAAGAATAAAATAACTGAAAGAACAGAAGGAGTAATAGAAAGGATAAGACAAAATAATGTCCTGTGATCCTGGCCAGCCTCTAAAGTCAAATGACAGAACTGACAGACCTCAAATTCCAATAGGTCACCGGTTGGACCTGTGTTTTGGTGCCTTGCTCAATGGCACTTCAGCCGCGCTGAGGAGGGGAGGGGAAAGTATTGAGCCCCTGCCCACCCTCGCTTCAGTGTTTCTTGGTGTAACGGCGACCTCTCGGTGCTCTAACTTATAGACCACAGTTTTCCCCCCTCATATTTACCTCGTAAAATGCCAATAAGGCCATTTAGGCCGGTTACGTCGCCAGAATGGAAACCTGGCAGACGCGGCTCGCTATGTTGAGTAAAGTGTAACCTGATTCGCCGGCGCATGCCTCCATCCTCACTCTCACCCAATCAAGGTGCACGTCCCTCATGAATATTAATGACCGTCCCACCCGTCGATCCAACTAAGGCCTTCCCGTTTCCGGCTGCTGGGGTTTTGGGCGGCCACGCCCACATACCTGTCCTCAGGAAGATTTCAGAGACTTTTTTTTTGTTTTTTCAATCGAAACAACAAGTCAGCGCGAGCAAGTGTGTTTTTCAGTGACTTTCTGCGAGACAGTCGGGCCGCCGGTGGTTAGCGCGTCTGCAGAGGAGCTCCGACAACCACGGATAAGTGAACAAAACAGGAAGTGTAAAGGTGAGTTAGCTGCGCCGCCGCTCAGCTGTTTCCAGGTGAGAGCTCGGCTGCCGCGTCATTGGTCTGCGGAAATGATGGTCAGTTAAAAGCGACACTTTAAACTGGATAAACATAATGATGTAAGGCCTTATGAAACATAACTTCTGATTTTTTTTTTAACTATGCCAGGTGTAATATCGCTTCAACAAAAAAAAAAACATTTAGCAACTGCGTTAGCTTATAGCATTCGCAGGCCGATCAGCATCCAACTGCATCGAAAGTCTGAATAGCCGTGTGACCGGTTCCCTGTTTGAGGGGCTTGTTGTGAGCCATCAAAGGTTGTTTTTTTTTTTTCTTTCCCGCGGCTGGATGTTTGTGTTATTCAACTGCAAACAACAATTTCTGTGTCCTCGCCTTACTGGTTCTGCCACACTTCACAAGTTTCTACCTGCCTGCCAGAGAGTTTCACAATAGTTTCGGCTGCGCGTTTCCCACCCGGCTGCGTGTCCCCTCCCGCCGACCCCGGCGCGGCCCCGCTCAGCGTGGGGTCGCCTTCTTCATCACGGATCACTCGGCCACTAATTTTTGGCCTCGTCTGGAAATGTCTCTCTTTTAAATCTGTTAGCCTTTAAATCCGGCGTAGTGTCACGTTTCTTTTTGTAGGGTTTCCCCCTCACAGGTATGGTTGCTTATTCCATTACTTCTGCTGTTTTGTGAACTGCGCGCTCAACGTAATCATTAATAACCAGCGTAAGTGAGGTGAATTTATTTTTGCATTCTCATCGATCAATACGACAGATGTGGCAGGTTTAGCGGTTGAAAGCTGCGTACTGGGATTCATAGAAAAAATGGTTTACTTTGAAACACCAAATTCACAATTTACATTTGAGCATTATAGTTTCATTTGTGAATATTTATATATACACATATATATAAAGGTATGTGTGGTTAAGCTGATTTGTTGAAGAGAATCCAATTTTTTTTCCTCTGTGTGTGTGTGAGAGAGAGAGAGTGTGTGTATACATTACCCAGACAAAACTATCAGACTTCAAGTAGCAATAAAGTTGTTGTTTACCGTATTTAAACACTGTTGAGAGTACTGGCCTTGCGAGTGTAATTACAGCCACTCTGTGTAATCCTCTGGAGTATTTGTCTTCCAAAGCTCCGTATTTGCACTGACAAGCTTGGCTGTTCCTCATTGACCATGGCCCATCGTATGTCAATGTCCACTTATGCCTCTCCCCCCCCTCTTAGTCACAAATATGACCTAGAACAGCTTGTTTGCATGATGCAGTGTTGAGGAATCTCAGTTATGTGTCCCCGTGTTCTGGTTGTGGCGGAAGGTTTAGCTTTTAGCTAACCGGTGGCGGAACAAGGTGCTCCGGGATTGGATTGATAGTACTTTGAATGTTGGTAGGCCGACAGGAGTGGCCAGACATTCCACTGGGAAAGAGTAAAGTCCTGACGCAGGAAGGAGTAATTGTTTACCTATTAGATGGGGCACACCTTCACTAAGTGTTTGTTTTAGTAACAGTAGTGGTTGTTGGCTGCCTTTTGTTTTCCTCAGACCTATTAATGTTTTAGCACCAGAGACCAGCTGTTCCTCCTAGCTGAGCCCAAGCTAAGAAAATGTTGAAACCTCGCACCACCCCCCACCTCCCACCTCCTTTTTGTCCTACTACCTACATTAAAGCGACAAACTGTAGTCTTGATGAGGCCGGTCAACGATGGTCAGAGAAGAACACAAAGAGGTTGCGTGCTTCGGCGATCAATGTTAACCGGGTAGGAAATGCGCGTCGGAACTACTTCCTGATCCTGAAACACAGCAGGGCCTGTGTAGGAACCCGGGAAACTTTACTCAGGGCAAGCAACTTATAGTGTAGCAAACACGGCGTCAATTATTAACAGCCCAGTGCTCTCATTCCCCCGATGTAACCATAGTACCCGGCAGACTGAAACTCAGCCAGCAGCCTCTGCTGCCCTGTGGGAAAGACTGAAACTCAACCAAGACACACACACATACCACTGACGGAGGGAGCATGCGGACACGCCACCATAAAGGGAATAATTAGAGATGCAGCGCATGAGTCTGGAACAACTAACGCACAATATCTTTGTTTGAAGCCAGGGATGTCCGTTTGTTTCTTTTTCTTTTTTTTTTTTTTATAAATCATTTATGTTTTAAGTTTAGTACTCAAGTTCAAAGTATTATTGTAGTATAAGTTCAAATATCCTATTGCTGTTTGGATTATTCCGCTTTCGGAGACTTGCAGATAAGCATGCGCGACTGAGATGCACAACAAGGTCACCCCCTGAACTGCATGGATGCATTTCATCTCTGGAGTTTTGAGTATCGGGCAGACTTGGACAGCCAGTGTTTTTAACAAGCGAGGAACCACAGCACTGTTCTCAGCATGAATCTGAGGCAGCGAATGAAACTGATGAAGCACTTTGGCTCTGTGCCCCCGGAGCCTCCGCCGCCATTGCTGCATGTACCTGTAAGTGGAGCAGATTCCGCTAGTACTGTAACGACTGCCTCTTGATCCCTCGACCAGTGCTGTATGCGTTCTCTACGTATGCGCGTTTTAATTTATGTAACACGTTGAGCAGGAGAACAAAAAGCACCTGCGTCTCCTAACATGCGTTTTGTGCTCGAGCTTTATTCTGGTCCAGAATACTTCACCATGATTTCAGCCGTAGTGTCAGTAAGGGACTGTGGTGAGCCCTCTGCGTTAATACTGACTGCCCACCGTCTGACTGCTGCTCTGTCGTACTTAGTTGTTTTTAGTTTTTTTTTTGCTGAGTATCAAGTCATAGCTTTTTGGAAAAAAAAAAAGATTGTTTACATGGTTAAAGAGTGAAAGGGTAACTAAAGGTGAAAATGAATATTTGCAGCCCTATGGCAAGTTCACCTTTTATAATGTAATGATCCATTAGTATCGCAAAAGTCTACATTTTGGGTTAATAAGGGAAAATATGTAATTTTATGTGTAGTCCTGAAAGACCCTGAAGACTGACAAAAGCTCCATTTGTGGTCCATAAGATCTGCAACTGATTTGCAATGAGATTTATCTGTTACTTTGTTATGTGTCAATAACGGCTGCTGGCCATCCCATTAGACTGATGCAGGAGTCGGTACTGTTAGGACACAAAACGTGTCCCATTGAAAATATGTTTTCCGATATCTGCATTCGGGAGATTTAGCTCCACCTTAAGTCTGTTTATTGAAGGCCACCAGAGAGATTGTCAGGGTGGGCAAAGGCTGGGTGGCTGAGGAGGAGGAGGAGACTCCAGGTGAGAGGTTTTCCTGTGAGAGGAATACCACACGGCTGGTCATATTTCAAATAATTTCATCAGAAGGATCAAGTTTCTGCTGGGCAGCAGCCATCGTCCATGCAGAAGAGGAGGCAGTAACCGGAGTAGGGACAAAGCGCGGGATCCGAGCATTTTGCTTTTGCTGTTTGCCATATGGAATATAAAGAGCTGGCTGTTTGCCGAGTGCTGCGGGCCACAGGTGTTTTGTTCGGCTTAGAAATCCCAGTGGGAAATGGAAGTGAGGTTCAAAGACCAAGTGGTAAGTGGAGAGTGAAAAATACAAAGCTTTAATGAGCTTGCAGTAAGTCACTGTGCAACCTGCCTGAAATAATAAAAGTAGTAAAAAATAAATCAAGACATTAATTATCCTGAATCTGTAGCCTCCAGTGTACTCCCTTTGCACTCTGGCAAGAAAGTCAAAAAGGCTCAACCCAGCAGTAGCAGTAGCAGTAGCAGCAGTAGTAGTAGTGTGAGAAAAATGTTAATAATTTGGATTTCTTGCTTTATAACTATAGTTGCATGGATTATGAAGCTCAGATTTATTGAAATGTCATGTCTGTGAAAAGGAGAAAATGGGCTTTGTTTTGTTTTTGTTTTTTTATTTCAACTGCTCTTTTTTTAAATCGAAAAGTCTAATTTAATGCAAAACAGCCGCAGCCTGCGTTCACCTTCAGCAGTGGATGCATGTGAAATGCATGCCGACACTCATTTTAGGCTTGTCTGTAACTCTCTGACTCTCAAATATTGTCATATCCTGAATCCATATTTATACAGACTTTCAACACAGTATCTATTTTTTCTTTTTCTTTTTTTTGGCTTCAATTTTACTTAAGTAAAGTTTTCCATCTTTCAGTGTCTTCACTTATGAAGCAGCTTTACAGCAATGTTTGCTCTTTGCCCATCCAGCGACTCAAGTTAGTTATTTCCTCTACTAATCCCAGTTTATTATGTTTGCCTGATGTTTACACGTTTGTGTGTCCCCATTCGCGGGCACTCTACACGCTGAAAGTACTGCAAGAGTTTAGCTTTCTTTGCTCATACTGGCCTGTACACTGTGAACCTTTACTAACTGCAATCAAATAATATATCTAACAAATGCATATGTCAGTCAGCGGCATTTTTACTGAAAGGTTGACGGTCATTTAGAATCTTGACCTCCGGTTTTTTATTTGAGTTGTCAGGTGAGTTGCCATGTTTTGTTTTGTTTTTTCTCCCTTCCCCCCAGGTTTATGATTAACCTTTGCGAGCAAATACACTGTTCGCACACACTTAACACGAGTACTCATGGCTTCCTCCACCAGCGAGTTTCACAGTTATTGTTGTGAGCGATATGTGAAATTCATACTCTTCAAATATGAGCAGTTTGGCTCTAGGACTTTTCCAACTAACAGTGAATTCATCTTAATAAGTTACATAGTGTATTTAGGTCAGTAACTGTAGTAATTGTGCTAAGTGTGTGTGTGTGGGGGCGGGGGGAATTTGGCATTTACGCAAATATTTTACTTTTTTTTTTATTTTTACCATTTACTTGTGTGGCCTACATATTCTAGCATTTGTATAAAGCACTGGCTCTTTCATATTCTTTGATTATGACAGTACATTTTAGTATGTCGGACTAGAGGAGCTGGCTTTACCCGTTCCTACTGGAAGGAGGCAGATGTGTGCCGCCTCGCTCGGTGACATGCAAGGCGCGTTGTTTGGTTTTGAAATTGGCTTGTATCTGTAAAATGGTTGCCATGAGAGGCATGTTGTCAAGTCGGCGCAGCGAGTGAACGTCCTCAGTAAGCTTTGTAAATTAGTGGTTCAGGCAATGCATCAGCTACGCCAGTTTTAAAGATTTTGTTTGTTTTTTGTAAGCGTTTTGCACAAGGTAGAAGGATCAATGACATAGTTTTTCAGTTTTGAACCTGCACCTTAATTTTTATGACGATAAAAAATTTTCAGATGAAATCAGAGATAAAACGGTTGTATTAAAAGTATTTCCATGCTTTGAAAACGAGCGTATTTCACTGCTTATAAATTCCCTCCTTTCACTTAAATCCATGACCCAGTGATTTGCCTGTGACGGTACAATCTCAAACATAGAAATGTGCTGGGTAGAACAGGTGCCTGTTGGCCATTGGAACAGAGAATGCTCTGCTCTATACATTTTTTCGTGTTACATGTTCTTAGCACCTCGGGGACATAACATTATGTACGCGTGCGCACACACACACACACACACACACACATACACATACCTTTGTACCTTTGTGAGAACCTTCATTGACATAATACGTTTCCTTGCCCCTAACCCTAACCATCTCAAAGAGTTATCCCTAAACCCAATTCTAGCCGTTGGGCTAAAAGTAAATCTTAACCCCGAGACCGGCCTTCAAAGTTGTCTCGCAAAGGGAGGAACAGCTAAAAAGTCCTTTCCAAAAATGTCCTCACGCTGATGCAGAAATACTTTTTCCGGTCCTCAGTACGTAGCGAATACAAGTACTCGCGCAAAAACACACACGAGGTAACCCCTCCTCCATACCGGTCAGGCAAGATTTAGACGGGTGATAGCATGCTGAGCTCGGGGTGAGTTGTGCAGACATTCTTCCTGCTCATCTCGGGCTCGGTTGTGCTTCTCGTAAGGGGACCGGATCATGTGACAACCTGTTATCGTTCAATGTGGTCAAAGTTAAATATTCCTTGGCGAAAGCAAAGTCGTTTTTCTTATTATTGTGTATGTGCTCTTCCTCTAGAAGCCTGGGATGGAGGAGTTAACGATATGGGAGCAACACACAATCACGCTAAACAAAGTAAGTGGTTGTTTTCAGCATCACATTATGATGCTCTGTTTCAGAGTCGTCGTGTTTGGGGTTATGATGAATATGCTTATGTGGGGGGGTTTCTTGAAGATTTGAAGAGCAGCCCATTTGCCATGGGCACATTTGGGTTGTTTGGTCCGCGCTCAGCCTGGCTTTTCAAATGCAGAAGTGAAAGGTGGAGCCAGAGTGTGTAGCACGGAGGCAGTTTCAGTATTCTTTCAGAGTGTGTTGTGCAGGACTTGCAGGTCCTGAGCTGGACCATGCCTCAGTCCTCTCGGTTTCACTTCTCAAGACTCCAGTGGAGGAATTCAAAGTGACACACCCTGTTGCACCTCACAGCCCCAGCTGGCGCTTTCGCGGTCCTGCCTCACACTAAACGACGCTGGAATGTGCTCCCTCTCCCTTTTTTTTTATCTCTCTATCGTCACCTAATTTTTCCCGCATTCTCTCTCTTCATTCATAATTTCCGGACGTGTGCTCAACATCGCTGTCTCACTGTTGCGTCCTTGCAGGATCCCAAACTGGGGTTTGGCTTTGCCATATCCGGAGGCAAAGACAAACCTCATCCCGACAGTGGGGATACATCTGTGATTGTGTCTGATGTGCTGCCAAATGGACCAGCCATGGGAAGGATGTTGTGAGTTGACAATCAAGCGACTGTTTTCAGATGTGACATGACGTGGCCACGCATGATGAGCTGTCTGCTTATGTAAATGAACGTGCAAGGAAGGTAAAAACACTTGACTTGTGCAAACCTGTCAGCAGATTCAAAGTCATGTGTGTTGGCTTTTATCTTGCAGCAACAAAGACCAAATTGTCATGGTCAATGGAGTGTCTATGGAGAACGTCCACTCCAACTACACCATTCAGACTCTGAAGTCATGTGGAAAAATAGCCAATATCGTGAGTATGGAACCAAAATACTTCAGACTTTTCGAAATCTGCGGTTGTGGCGCTTGTATCAACCAGTGAAAATGGACAACATGTCTCTCTAAATATTTGGTCCTGTCCATGTTTCTGCACCAGACAGTGAAACGCCCTCGCAAGATCCAGATCCCAGCTACCTCCAGGCCGTCTCGGGCTGCCTCCCACTCTAACCTGCTAGACCCCGACCCTCCCAGGCGGACACGGCGCTACTCCGACGGCAGCGACAACCGGGACTCTAATCGCTACCGGTACCGCGCACGCAGCTCCTCGCCTGACCGCAACGGGCATGGAAACGCGCCCCCCCTGATGTCATCCGGTTACAAGAGGCTGCCGCACAATGATGTTGCAGACAAATCCATCCGAACCACTCTTGTTAAAAAAAAAATCACGGACGGTAAGAATTAATGAACAAGAACTGGCGTTCCGTCTGCCTTTCTGGTGCCGATCCCTGTTGTTGATTTCGTATGCTGCCCCCTCACCCTCACTCTCTCTTTTTGCAGAGTACGGCATGAAACTCGGCAGTCAGATCTTTATCAAGCACATGACACAAACAGGTCTGGCTGCAAAAGAAGGCACACTGCAGGAAGGAGACCTCATTCTTAAGGTGACAACAGGGCTATGAACCGGAACCCAGTGTCCAGTGCATCTTCGATGTGACGTCCTTTTAGAAGTCTACAAAAACTAAAGTGTAATCCACATTTGTCCCTTTTTAATCAGATCAACGGCATGACGACGGAGAATCTGTCTCTTCTGGAGACCAAGCACCTGGTGGAGAAAAGCAGGGGCAAACTGACCATGACGGTGCTCAGGGACGACCGCAGGTTTCTGGTCAGCATCCCAGAGGTGGAGGACAGTGCCCCCAACAGTGAGGACGACCGCCGCAGAGACAGCAGCTCCGAGTTGGAGGGTGAGGGATGGGGAGGGAGAAGGCGAAGCAGTCACTGGCGAGATATTCGCCGTTTCTCACCCTCTGCGAAGCTTTTCTAATTGTAGTTCTTTTCCGCGCCATGTCAGAAATTTCAGACCTCGACGATCGCGTCCCCTCGCACAGAACGTCTCGCCAGCCCACGAGGGAGAAGCGGACACACAGGTTCATAAAACATTCACCATCTATTCAAACAAACCTCAAGAAGTTAGTTGCACATCTGTAGAATTTTTTTTATTTTTTTATCCGCATCTTAAATCAGGATCCTGTATTAAAGTACCTCTCTCTTCCAAATTCTCAGAAAAATAATAAAACATTAAAAGTAATATAAAATATGACTCCCTGCTCCTAAATTCCATATCTTTTTTTTTTAATTTTTAAACCAAGAACGAGAGCAGAACCTCCTCCAGCCAAGTCCAGGGATTCATCACCTGTGCGCTCCACCTTGTCTCGGCCTCCTGCAAGGAGCTACGCAGCTCGCAGAGGTCAGTCTTACAGACATCACTTGCTTCTACCAGATGGTTTTTAATCACATAACAGTCATGGTGTGCCTTTTTAAGAAAAAACAAAACAAAAAAAAACAATTCCAGAGTGGGATATGAAGTTCAGCTCTGACTGATGCTGATAAGTCCACAACGATGTTAAACGCAGATTATTTTTTCTTCAGCTCCATCTGATTCGGAGTCGGACCGCAGTGCCTCGCCTCCCCCTGCCAGGAGAGACAGTCCGGACATGAGGGATCACTCCGGCAAACACAAGTCAGCTTAACTTTTGTTTGTCCTCAAGAAAACAAAGTCTTAGATTCAGCTAATGAACGGTTAATGAGAAGATTACATGTTGGACAGATAAATGGTTTACTAGTGTGAGGAGTCAAGTATCCATGGGTAGAATACTTTTTTTTTCTTTCTTTTTTTTTGAATTTTGCAGATGTTTTGTGTCAATCCCATGAAAGGTATTTGTTTAAAACTCCTTAAAATGAGAGCAGGACAATAAATGACTTGGTAAATAACTTTAATCGAACTAGCTAAACCGAGAATGAAGCTGATCCTGTTTACAAAATGTGTAACTATGGCTGCCAAACAGAGTCTTCCACAGTATTTGAGAATAATGTGAAGCCATAATCAGGCCTGATTTCACCATTAGGATGAAAACACCATTATCTGTATCTGTTAAACCAACAGAATCACCTATGTCCATATTTGGATGGGTTGGGCTTATCCCGGAGGTGGATGATGCTTCAACAAGAAATTGCTGTTGGCGTGTGTCCGATCAGGAGCCATGTGGACACAGCTAGTAGCTAGATGATGAATGGGGATTTTCCGTCATTACTACTACGAATATTGACACATTTTATTTGTAGTGGTACAGTACTTGTGCTCATTTAAGGCACATTATTTGTAACAAATACTTCTTTCAGTCCGGAGTACTTGGTGCAACTTTAGAAGTAATTACCAATATATTGAATATGTTTTTGAGAATTCAGTTTTGGTCTGGTCTTTCTCCAGGGCTCTTTCCGGAGTGTCCACCCTCCCCAACCCCCGATCGTCTCCTGTGGTCCACAGCTGGACCGCCTCCCGACCTTCCTCCTCTGCCTCACGGCCCCGCAGGCCAGTGTCCGAGTCGGACTCTGACCGTAGCGCTTCCCCTCCACCACGCAGAGCGAGCCCCCGCTCAGACACCAGATACAAGTAAGGACAGTGGCTGGGAAGTCGGTAACTGAAGATGTGAAATTAAATCGAACAACAAACAACCAAAATCATCAGTCCTGATTTTGATCAACCACCAACAGCAGCAGCGTCTTTCGTCTGTTTTAGTGTTCTTCTTATTTGTTCTCCATCTCAGAGTTCTTCCTGATCTGGCAAATGTCGGCCTCAGATCCTCACCCATCTCTGTTCGTCAGGAGCCCCCGAGGAGGGTCAGCTCTCCCCTCAGAGTTCCACCCCCAGGTCAGTGTACACACACACACACACACAAACACACACATACGCGTGCAATACAACTTCCTTGTGATGGTACACAGCCTGAACTTTGTCCTGAACCTCTTTGACAATATTTGTTCAATCTTGGAGTGTTTGCAGTTGAACAAGTATCAACGGTAAAAGCAGAAGATGAAGGCTGCTCAGTGCAGCAAAGCATTAGCATTTAATCGCCTTTCAAAAGATGTATTTCTAATAAAATTGTCAGAAGTTCTTACGGCCTTAGAAACAAATCGGTGTGCATCTTTGATGGCGTGATGGAAGCACGACGACCCCGTATCTGACCTCAACAGTTGGACTTTGTGTCTTTTCTCAGACTCTGAGTCCGAGTCAGACAGCAGCTTGGCGCCTCCTCAGAGGCAAAGCACCACGTACAGCCAGGACTCGCACAGCAGATACAGGTACAGATGAAGCTCCGCCCAACCCCATCCTCCAAACTCTCAACCCCCCAAAATCCCCCAACTCGAAATCCAACAAGATCTCATGGACGGGGACACTGACCAAACTGTGCACGCCTCTTTTGTTATCAACGTTAGCTGATCGCATGTTTTCATTTACTTTTAAAACTTAAATTACCTCTTTTGTCTTGTGATTTATAGTTATCGTTTCATTGTTATCAGTTTGTAGCCTTTCATCAAGCTTGATTTATGTGTGTGTTTTTTTTGTGACTGTAATCCATGTGTTTGTGTTGACATTTTGTTGACCAATGAAATAAAAGTGACTTTCGCTGAAAATGTCCCTCTCCTGTATGTGGCTAAGTGCAGATTAAGCAGAGGACACTTACCACTGAAGCAACAATATTCTGATCAAACATTTCTGTATTCCACCCCCGATTTATTGATCGGTTCTCAGAAAATCTGCATGTTTTTATAAAGCATGTTTAAAAGTACACATGAACATGACCAAACGAGACCACTAATTATGCTAAATTGTATATTGGTCAGTCACAAAGCAGTCAAACATCACAGAGAGAACTTCCCTCAGTGGTATAAAGGTGAATATTCAACATTTCAGTCTCATCCTCATCAATAATCATATTAGCCACGGGTCCCCCTCTTCACACGTAACTCAGATTTGTTGTCTTCCTCCTCCCTCACTCCCGCCTCCCTCTTTATTCTCTTCCAGAGTCCTACCAGATGTTTCCAAGGAGGTTCAGTTGGAGCCGCTGCATCGGAGTACCGGGAGCACCACTGCCAGCAATCCGCCACAGAAAGGTGTGTGTGTGTGTGTGTGTGTGTGTGAGGGAGAAACCTGCACCGAACAAGCTCTGCATGTTGTACATGAAGTGTATCGTTAATATTGTTGATCGTAAGTAAACTTTACATATGGTCATTAATTATTTACCATAAGGGATTTCTGGCTGAGTAAATCTAAATTGATGGAGAAGTATGAAATGGTTTTCGTTTATGCGTTTTACAATGAGAACGTCGATTTTATTGATCTTCACAGCAGTCTCGGAGTCTGAATCAGAGGCCAGTTATGCCTCCGTCCCTCGTAGGGACTCTTCAGACAGTGGAAACTCCAATCCAGCCAAGAACAGATACAGGTGGGAAACACTTAAAGAGCTTGTGTGCAAAAAAATATTCTCTTTATAACATTTAAGGTGTTGTAAACACTCAACAATCATACTCAAACGTTTCATGAATCCACTTATTTTCTCACATTCTTCAATTTTTGGACCAACTGAAAACCTAAGCCTTAAATTGATGCCAAATACTCTGGAGGATATCAGTTTCATTTAAGAAAAGAAAGTGTGTACAAGGATTGTTGACATCTGTTGATAGCCAAATGTGTGGCACTTTGAGATGACGGATCTCAGAAACTGACACTGGGGATCATGAGTAACTGAAGTAAAAAAGAAAAATGCAGCAGATTTCCAATTTGACTTTGAGAACAATGATGCGACAGACGTAACCTTCGAACCAGAAAAATCATTAAATGGAATCGAGCAGTTAATTCATATGGGGAAGCTGCAATATGATTCAGCGGGCGGGGTGCAACAGAGCCTAGAGCACGGATGCACAAATTTGTCTGTCAGCACACAACCTGTGGCAGGATTTGCTGTTTAAAAAAAGTCAGTGCACCTTTTTTAGATTATCGTGTCCATGTGGTGATGTGCAAAATTGGATGGTAGGATGCTGGACTGTTTGATTTTTGCACATGCACAAGCATGCAAGTATGCTCGAAAGTAAAAAAAACAAAAAAAAAAAACACCCTGCACACACTAACACGATATGGTTTCCTGCTGGGGTTGCATCACCGTGATGTTTCACTTCAACGGCTGATACAGAAAAGCACTTTTTTTTTTACAGTGAAGCATGTCTAGTGTTGCTCCAGTTTTACAGTTAATTCACAGACACTTGTTTTGTCCTTTTTTTTTAATGCAACACAAAGGCAAAGCTTAAATTGCACAGTTCAACTTTCTGATAATCCCTGTGATTCTCTCAGGGTCCTACCTGAGTCAAAGTCCACCTCCGTCGCGGTGAAGCAGGAGCCGCCACGCCGAGTCTCATCATCCATCAGACCGCCTCCTGATGGTCAGTTTACCTGCCCGTCACACAACCTGGTCCCCTCAGAGGGGAAAAGCTGGAGTTATCCCTCATCGTGGTGTCTGTGTTGTCTCTTCATCTCATTCAGAGTCGTCAGAGTCAGACCAGCTTTCACACCTGAGGAGGTCAGGAAGCTCGGAGCGGGCGGAGAGCCACCGGGGGTACGGCAGAACCTGCTGAAAATCAGTCAATGTGCTTTCATGATCGCTTCTGCTCACAATTTCCAGTCTTGAGAACTTTTTTTCTTGGCCCTGTTGTGAGAGCAAAATGTGCTACGACACAAGTGTCAAGTATTGCTTTCCGCACTGAACAGGGTTCCCCGTGCTGCTAACGGAACTGGCACCATGATGTCCGGGATCTCGGTGAAGAGCAACCCACCAGAGTACAGTAAGGCTCGCGACCAGAACGGCTGCACATCACAGCTTCACACATGAGGACACTTTGTCTTATTCACCGAACACCTTTTGAAATTTGAGCCACCTGTCAGAATAAATAAGCATTTCTAAGGCATCACTTTGAGCCCAGGTACATTGCGCTGTGCGTCGCTGATTATGATTGTACATGCTAAATTACGAATTGACTTACTGACAAAAGACAATGAAGGTAATCATTAGCCGCTGCAGTAGGAGGTCTCACCATGTCTGTGTCTCTTCCAGCCAAGGCCGCAGAAGAGCCCATCTACTCCTTACCTCCAGATTCCTACCCAACATCAAATCCCGGGTGAGCAGCATATTTAGCTCATAGCCACCATGATTAATATGTTGCCGACATGTAATGACGTTTACTTAACTGTCCTCTTGCTCTTTGTCGTCCGCAGGTACAGCTCAGACGTGCACAGAGTGTCGTTTGTGAAGGAGGGCAGCGTGGGTCTGAGGCTCGTCGGTGGCAACGACGTTGGTATCTTTGTTGGTGGAGTTCAGCCAAACAGTCCTGCGTATGATAAGGGGATGAAGGAGGGAGACCAGATCATGCAGGTCGGATAGTGGCTCTTCATCATGGACTGCACACCATCAGTTTGCTTAATTGTAATAAAGATGTAAATGTTGATTTTTAGCATCAACAATCAGAAATGCATTACACCTTTTAAAGCTCAGTTATAACTCGTTATCATGAAGCGTCTGCATAAATGAGACGAATCGCTGTGAGTTGGCAAGATTGGTGCTGCGCGCAAGGATTTGGCTCCATTTAGAGCCTGGACCCAGACTGAGTGTTTATAGTCATGTCAAATTTTGGATTTCACAACCTGAATCTCAGTTGTCATGTGGTGTGCAATCTAAGCTGGCTAGCGATAAGCTTCTCAAAATTGTTAACAATTAGAGATGGTATGTTTCTGCCTCAAAACTGGTCTTATTTTCATGTTTCCTGAAGGTAAATAATGTTGATTTCGGCCATTTCACTCGAGAGGAGGCAGCCAACTTCCTTCTAAACATCAGGAAAGGGGAACAAGTTGAAATCTGCACCCAAAACAAGATGGACAGTAAGTGCAGCCGAAGGCTGATGGATGGTAACTTCAGGGTATCTATTCACCCGAATTTACCAATCGTACTTTTGTTTCTCTTCAGTTTACAAGAAAATCATCAAGTCTAACCTGGCAGACAATTTCTACATCCGCACGCACTATGACCACGAGGCCGATCACCCCATTGGTCTGAGCTTCACCAGAGGAGAGGTGTTCCGGGTGGTGGACACAATGCACCGTGGGAAGCTCGGCAACTGGCTGGCCATCCGCATGGGGAACGACCTGCATGAGTTGGATAAAGGAACCATTCCCAACCAGGCCAGGTTAGGAAGGGACAGAAAAGATTCCTTGTTTATCGAAGAACCTTAAATGAGATGTTATTGTGTGAAAAATGGAAATGTCACCTCTTTGACCAACATGTTGAGCCCCTTTGTCGTCATCATCTCCTGCAGAGCTGAGACGCTGGCCAGTCAAGAAAAGGCGCAGAGGGCAAGTGGAGAGCGTCAGGTGTCGGGACCGCGAGCTGAGTTCTGGAAACTACGGGGGCTCAGAGGCAACAAAAAGAACGAGAAGAACCTCCGGCGGTCTCGTGATGACCTTCTGCAGCTCACCATTCAAGGCAAATTCCCAGCCTATGAAAGAGTCCTGCTCAGAGAAGGTCCGTGCGTTTTTCATTTTAAACCACTGATGATACGTCTAACTACTTGGAACAGGTATTAATATTGTTGAATTATTTGTCCCTAGCCAATTTCAAACGTCCCATTGTCATTCTGGGTCCTCTTAATGATATTGCCATGGATAAGCTGGCCAGAGAGATGCCTGATGAATATGAAGTGGCAGGTGGGTTTCTTCTTTTTTTTCCCCACTTTCAACATTTTCTTGAGGGTCTGCCATTCATTATCAGCGTTGTTTTTCTGCCTGTGTTGTTTCGGCAGAGATGGTTCCTCGCAGTGGGGCGGTGGACAGCAGCTCCACGGTCATTAAACTGGACACCGTGAGGAGAATAGCAGAGAAGGTATGCGAGTCGTCAACGAACCAGAAGTGGAAACATTTTGATATGTGGCCACTTTAAAGAACAACATAAACCCCGCTGTTGTGCTTTTGTCGTCCCTCACACCCTGTTTGCTGGTGTCTTCTCCGTCCCCAGGACAAGCACCCTCTGCTCGACATCACGCCCACTGCAGTTGAGAGGCTGAACTACATCCAGTATCACCCGATGGTGCTGTTCTTGGACCCTCACAGCCGCAAAGACGTGAAGGCCATGAGGCAGCGCTACAGCCCGAATTCCAACAAGAGCTCCAGACGCCTTTACACGCAGGCCCTCAAGATGAGGAAACACTGCAGCCACCTTTTCGCGGGTAATTTACAGCAGCACTGCGAGAACTTTCCCATGCCTGCTCTCCCTCTGTGAACACTCAAGCCTGCCTTGCTTGTAGTTTAACTTTTTTTTTTTTTTCTCCTGACATTCCTTCCAGCACGCATTGACCTGCAGCCCAACTCCAGTGTTTGGTATGAGATTCTAAAGGATAAGATTCGCCACCAGCAGTCAAAGCCAGTCTGGGTGTCTGAAGTCACGGTGAGACATGCTGCCTCTCACAGTCACGTTAAGACCCCTCTCCTGCTGCACGCAGAGTGCTCCACATTTGGCACGAATATGAACTCGGGCTGAAGGATGAACGAATCAAATTTTAGTGGTCGAAGTCTAAAATCACTTTGACCAGACGTCTGTCCCTGTCTTGTGAGTGCAGTATTTTAGGATTGCTTTGGTTTCATTTCTGCAAATTTGGCAAAAAATTGTCAATTGGTCAATGACCAAAATGACCAAGAGTAAACTGGATAACTGGATATGAAAAAATACAAAAAAGAATGAAGCAGTAAAACTTAACATGCAAAGGGTCTAAGCTCAACTTGACCGTGACATGTTTGATTGTTTTGCGCCTCATGTCTCTAGAATTCTTTTTAATATATCTTTTTTCAAATTTAGCATAAGCAATCATTTGAAATTGAAGCTTAAGTGATTGAAAGTTTCATGATTAAAATGGGAATGCGACCAAATTGTGCATTTGATTGGTGACACTTTGCTTGGGTGCTTATTCAAACTAGTGAATGTATTAATGTTCTGTGGATTGAAGATTTGTGTGCAGCATCCGCTTTATAGAAAGTGTAACATCTTTGCAGCCACATCAGAATTTGCTAACAAATTAAAAGGCGTCGTTTCAAGGCGTTAATAAACTGTAATGGCAAATAACATCCAACAGCTAACGAGTACAAACGTAGTTTATTTATTTGTCTGTCCTGTTTTCTGTTCCTGCTGTGGCAAATGAGTTTCCCTGCGGGGATGAATGAAGGTCTATTTTATCTTATCGAAGAACTATTGAACAATAACATATGCATATAAAAAGAAATTCTCTCAGGTGATTTGTAGATAAGATGGGAGCGATTGGGCACTCATAGTTGTAAACCACAACTCGAATGGTTTGTGGAGCCACGTGACCACGAGGCAGTACTCGTAGACGGAACAAGAACCTCAAAGGTCCTGACAAAGAACCAATGTCACACAGTGCACATATATGTGTGCATATATGCGCACTCCTGATTCTTTCCTATTTTTAATTAACCACTGCCAAAACTGGCCTGGGAAATGTATTTACTTTTGTCAGTGTCGCCCGCATACCTGGGCGGTATATGAGACCTAGCTTTGAATTGCTGCTTTTTATTAGATTAAATACAGGAGTTGGCACTTCAGTCGGCATCTGTGTTTGACCGTAATCTCTCTTTCCATCTGCTCCGTCTGTCCTAGTTGGAAAGCGGTGGAGAACAGGACCTGGATGCACTGGACCAAACCCAGTCTGACTACCTCAGCGCTGCTAGTGACCTGGAGGACACCGATGGAGAGGCCTTCACTGACGGAGAGGCCTACACTGACAACGAGGACCTGGAGGAGGCGTTCCCCGGGCAGACCACAAGCAGGCCCACGCAAAGCTCCAGAGGAGCTGGACGTGCCTTAGCTCGATCATCTGAGCCAGCTTTGGGGCACCACAGCCCGCCCATGGACCCGGAGCCTCGCTCTGGATCATACTCGCCCAATGCGGAGATCCCACCTTTGATGCACATACCTGAGCCGAGGTCGATGCGCCTCGACAGTCACAGCCCGCCTCAGAGCCCTGCTGAGGACAACCCTTCTCATCGGAGCTTTACGGACTCGGATTTTAGCAACCGCGATGCAGTTTCACCCACGACTCCATCAGATGGACCCCCAGATTTTATAGCCCCTGACCCCTCCACTCGATACTCCATAAACGAGCCTGTGTATGCTGAGGTGGGGTCTGAGAGCCCACAGCCGGCCAGCCTGTCTGCTATTGAAGAGAAACTACAGCAGGTACAAAATAAAATGCTGCTCCTTGTTGCATGACTATATGAATCTTTTAAGGATTTTTTTTTTGTCTTTTTTCCAAACCTCAAACATCCAAATGTGTGAGTTGGCTGTCCAAGTTTATCTGTTGTCCTCTGGAACTGATTACATCACAGAGTAATCAATGGATGCTGCTGTCTGGAAGATTGCTCTTATTTTAGCACCAGGGCGAAACCATAACTACACAACAAGTCTAAATAATCCTAAAGATGAGCAGGCACACACTCCCCCCGTGTGAACCACTGGCCTGCTGGAAAGTAATTAAAATGCATTTATCAGTGTAACAGAACCTGCTTTTGAAAATGATTGGCAGCTTTAATAAGTACTTGTAGGAAATGGACAAAGGCGCCAGTAGAATCGTAACAAAAAGAAAACTTAAAAAGTTGCGCGGTTGTGTTTGTGTTTAATGATGTCGAATATGAAATTGTCTAAAACTGATGTCCTTGACCTGTGTTCCAGACCCGGCTGGCAGAGCCTCAGGCACAAGCTGCAGAAAAGAAGGGCCCTCAGTTTATCGTGTAAGTGCCCTTTCTTAATGTCCGGGGGTTGTTGGGAGTAAAGCCAGACCGAGGCCGCGTGGTAACTCTGAGCTCCGTCTCCTCCATTTTTGCAGACTTGCACACCATCACCAGGCGGTCCAGTTCCGACGCACGCAGATCCGAGGGGGAAGCGACAGCTCTGAGGATGAAGAGGACGAGGTGGAGGACATCGAGTGGGGCCCAGCAACAGAACTGTAGACCCCCCTTTCAATAAAAACCCAGAGTCTACTGTTCAAACAATTTCACCCCTTATCTCCCCACAGAGATATGCATTTGCACAAAGAATCTCTGGTTTCTGGCATCTTTTTTTTTTTTGTTTTTCTTTTGCTTTTTTCTATGGAACTTAAACTTGTGTCGGCCTACTTGAACAACTGCTGCGGACAACAGCCGGAACAGATCGCGAGGAGTTTTCACATTCAGTGAAAGACACTCAAGTGGATGCTAAAATACGAGTGCCTGACTTATTTTTGTTCTTTTTTTCTTTATTTAAAGTGGCAGAACACCAGATTTTTTTGCTTCAACCTATGATTTTGAAACTCAACTCATTATTCAATAAACATTCACTTAACCATTTCCTCCATCATAGGTTCAAGCAAAAACCTTGTCAGTTTGAATAACGCCATGTAAAACAAGTTGCTACAGCATGTAACATATGAACAAATTCTCTTTTTATCAGAGATCAAACTAAATCGGATGTCCTTCACTTTGAATCTCTTTTCATGGAAATAGTGAATTTATCTAATATTGGGATGTATTTTCACGTTTTTCTACATTAAACTGTTTGTCCTGATTTAAAGAGTTGGTTTTGTCAAGTCATACAAAAAAAACAAAACAAAACCAGCAATATATTTGCTTAGTGTGAACGTCTTTCACCAAGTTCATGCAACCCCGCCCAGTTCACATGAAAATGATTTCTTTGAAGAATGAAATGACGTTCAACAGCAAGATGTAATGCAGAAGCTGGTAACAGCTGTGTGTGTGTGTGTGTGTGTGTGTGTGTGTGTATGTGTGTGTGTGTGTGTGTGCGTGTAAAATTCCCACAAACTGCCACGTCACCAGGGTGAATATTACTTTTACATCATTATTTGGTTGGGTAATTGAGACCATAAAAGCACCCCATTAGCTATTCAAGAGAAAAGTCAGTTGACACTTATGGTAAACAAAACACGTGCGTAATCAAATGAACACAAACTAACATGTCTGGAAGTGTCGGGATGAGTTGGGAAACGGTTTTTTTTCCTGGTTCCCTCTGGCAGGTTAATCTTCATCTACAAATAAATACTGTAAAACAACAACCCTCATTCCTACAAGCTAGTTTTCAAAATGTGTAAACATCATCTTGATCTGGCGCTGCCCATATAAATGCCGGTTTTATAAATCCATTTGACATTGATGTTTGCACTTTGAGATTAAGCGCAGCATCTGGGAATGGAAGCACAAGACAAATTTACAGGCAGATTCAAGTCGATATCGAAAATATTTTTTTTTAAATGAACTTTATGAATTGATGTGGTTTGAGCGCCAGTCTTCCAGAGGGTTGCTTCATGTGATACACACCTGTCTCCTTTCAATTTTCATGACATTCTGATTGCGTGAACTTGGCCGGTGGCAACCTTAAACTTTCCCTTAACCCCAACTCGTCATGCTTAAGCTTAACCATAACTTTAACTACCGTTTAGCTCTCATTTAACCGCGTCAGGGGGACACAGCATCTGTCCAACAGAAGCAACTTTTTTTTTTTTTGTTTAAACTCGTAAGCTTTTGCTCCACATTGCGCAGCTGTACCTGCGTGCACGTTTGGACACAAACTCTCAATATTTCAATTTCACCGAGACGTCGAGAGTAATGATGACGTCACGGCCACTTTAAGCAGCATGAGCCCACGCCGCGCGAGCTCCTCGTGTGGGGGGGTTCTGTTTCCGGTTGCGTGGCGCGCGCGCACACGTGAGACGGGATGAGTTGATTGCTTCGAATTTGTATCAGTCCGAACGGCCCGCGGCTGGTTTCCGAGTCGCGTCGAGTTCGCGGTACTTTAGTTTGAGTAGAGAAAGTTTACGCCAAAAAAAAAACAGCAGTATCCTGATAAAGAAAAAGAAAAAAAAGAGAAAAAGACGCGTGAATCGACCCCACCTCCCACGCAGCCTGTCAAACAAAAAACAAAAAAAAAAACAACGCGTTTTTACGCGCCACCTCCCCCGCGACGAAAGCGCACGCGCACAGCGGATGCCGGCGCGAGCGCACGCACGGCTTGCGGCGGGCTGTCTGTCTCTCCGTCAGTGAGCCTGCGCGGCTCGATGTGCGACAGCAGGAGGAAGACAGACAGACAGTTGCCGTGGCTGAGGATCGGGCTGGATGGCGCCGAGGTCCCGCTGAGCGCGAGCGGCACAGCACCCAAGTGGCGAGTCGGGGGGTGGGTGGGGGGGCTGTACGTCAAGCTCAGAGAGGCCGGGATGGACGGGAAGGGCACCCTGAAGATGTTCACCAGGAAGAAACGCGAGCTGATCAAGACGCCGTCCATCTCGAAGAAGAGCCGAGCAGGAAGCCCGGGCCCGCAGAGCAGCGCCTCTTCTGTGAGTGAGACATCAGTTCTGCTCTCTCTCTCTCTCTCTCTCTCTCTCCGTGTGTGTGTGTGTGTGTGTGTGTGTGTGGTGACAGATGACCTTCAGTTGGAGAGGACAGGCTGCAGAGAAGGGCTGCGGACCGAGAGCGTGTACCCGTGTGTGTGTGTGTGTGAGTGTGTGAGAGTGGATGATATTGATACTGTTTTAAGCCAATTTTTTTGTGTGAGTGAAGGACCTGTTGAGTTGTGTGTGTGTGTGAGGAAAGAGAAGTGTGGAAGCAGGTGCACTATTGTAATGCGGCGTTGCAGAACTCCACGCTCAGTTCTAAGTTCTCTCGTGTGTGCGTGTGTGTGTTTGTGTGGTTTTGAGCGGTCGCGTCAAAACGTGAGCTAGAATGAGCACCGAGCTCTAGCATGAACATGCTGAGGCGGGGGGGCAAAAGTAGCTACAACCCGTACTCCACCGGCCAGAGGCTCAGGAAAGGTGAGCCCAGAGGCAGAGACAGGCTGGACATCCTGCCCAACAAGCGCAGCGTGTGGCTCAAGCAGGTACGTCTGCGCCCCTTTTCCAGCCCTCGCCAGGGACACGCGAGGCTCCCTAAATCGGTCGGGAAGCGGGGCGGCATCACCGCAGCGGTCGGCGGCGAGCCTCAGACGTGGGGCGACGTGGTCGTATCGAGCGGGCCAGGCAGGGCCAAGTTCAAGTCGCGCAAACGCATGATCCCGGGCGGCGCGTGACATTTCTGTGCTTCATGCGCGTCGCCCCGCTTTGCCGCACCCTTCCACAGCCCCGGAGAGGCAGGAAGTGTTGCGCAAGGCGGCGCGGGCCTTGTGAAAGTCCTCAATGTGTTTACCAACACCGGTGTCGGAGGCCTTTTTTTTTAAAGGCGGTCACACTCTTCCTCGCCGGGTCACGCCGGCCGGCGGGGGGCCCGACGCTGACCCGGTTGACCCGGAGCTTTTGCCGGCGGGTTCTGACCTGGCCTCTCTCCCTCCTGCCCAGCTGTCCATTCTCCAGGAGCAGCCCAGGAAGGATGCGGGCGACGTCACCCTCTCCGCCTCGCCCTCGTCCTCCTCGACGCTCACGCCGACCTCCGCCGGGCTCCTGGACCCGTCGCTCTCCTGCCCGGGCACCCCGAGCCTCCAGCACAGTAAGCTGGCGGGGATGCAGGGAGTGGGCTGCCCGTCTCCCGTGGCAACGCTGAAGAGGCCGACCGCCCTGAGCAGACACGCCAGCGCTGCAGGTGCGCGCCGCGGCGTCCGCGCATACATGGGCACACTCATGACGGACACGTGAATGTGCTGAAAACATTGGAGACGCCCTCTGTCCTCCAAAAATGTAACAAACGGGTGTGACTCCAGAGCAGGTTTAGAATTCTCTTTCCAAAACTTTCCAAAATTCTCCTTATGACATTGATGAAGTGTGCAGATATTAATTATGAAGCCAAACCATTTTTTAGCGTCAAGATCAGTGCCGCGATTTAAGACTATTCCCATTATTTCTTTTTCTTTTT
>CAAKHG010049869.1:17895-35858 GCA_901007715.1 Dactylopterus volitans | reverse complement strand
GTAAATTGAGAGAACATGAAAATGGAGGGAAAGCTCACTGGTCACAATGCAAGTGTCAGACCTCCCAATAACATGATGCTTTATATGAAGGATAAACATATACAGGAACAGCAATGTTCTTGTAGATTAGGGTAAGTCACTATTGTTTAAATCTAAGCTAATGTTGAGTTAGTTTAGCCACCGTGCTAATACATAAATAATGAAAAATTAACTAGCTAACATTATCCTGCTTTTGAATTTGTTTACAGCCTGTGGGGATATTGCTCTCATGTAGGATTGAGCACATAAAGGCACAGTGAGAAAGCCAAAAAAATCCTGAACAAGTTTGCCACAACAATTGCATAAACCAAGGGGTGGTAAAGTACAAGCTGTGCTCAAATCATCTGTGGTGGTCGCAAAAGCCAGACATGAGCATAAGCGGAGACCTGTTGGTTGTCACTACACAGGGAGCAGCCACTGGGTTGGGAAAGTCAGGTGTAATTCTAAAAGATGTTAGTATGTCAGAACGTCTTTGTTTAGCAGTTGCTCAAATACTACACAGTAACTCAATATAAGGTTGAAATGTAAGTAACTTACTATTAATATTGAGACTTCTCTAAACTAGCACAGAAAGCCAGTGTTGGCTAATGTTATGGGTCGCTAAAATTTGATTTGAAGGAAGTGGCGTGATAGCTTAAGAATGACAACTGCTTCAGCAACTACAAGAACAGTTTATCAATGTGTTCTAAATGCTTCATCACCAGATCCAATTGATTCCTCCCAACGCTGATTTCTCCCTGCCTGTCATGAACAGGAGATCCGTTTTGAATCCTGTTTTAGGTGGCACAATATTAAAAAAAAAAAAAAAACTACACTCAGGTGGTAACAAGTATTGCTTTCTCAGAATTAACACCGAAGCCTTTTATTGTAAGCTGAAACAAGCATTTAGTCCGAAGTTTTCTCGGGATGCTGTGCATCAGTTCAGGAATCTCAAGGAAATTGAATCGAAGCAACTGGACTTGTTATTTGTCTTAGGAAGACGTTTCGCCTCTCATCCAAGAGGCTTCATCAGTTCATGCTCGCATCTGACCAGGCTGAGACTGGTCCAACTATCTGGTGTGGAGACCAGGTTTTAACCTCTGAGAGGGCTATCACAAACCCTGTGATGTCATAGTCTTTGTGCTCCATGTGCCAACGACTGTCGTTTGGGACTGTCGTTGGCGGAAAGGTGGTTTCGTCTTTGTTAGTGCCCTCTTGTGTTGTAACGACATTCGTTGGAGTCACAATGGGCAATTTGTGAAAGGTGGTTTTTCTTGAGGTTAGATTGCTGAATCCCCTGGGAAGAGATGAAAGGGTAGCATTGTAAATTGGGGATAGGTGGTGTCTCAGGCCTCCTCCTCTGTTGAGAGATGGTTTCTCAACCTTGACATAGATGGCTTCTTTCACTCCTTTCAAACCATCTGTCCTCTCTGTCCAAAATGTGAACATTGTCATCAAAGGAGTGGGCTTTCTCCTTGAGGTGTAGATGGACAGCAGAGTCCAGGCCTGAGGAGTGTGCTCTCCTGTGTTGGGCCATGCGTTTGTGCAGTGGTTGTTTTGTTTCACCAATGTAGAGGTCTTTGCATTCCTCATTGCACTGGACAGCGTACACCAGATTGCTTTTGTGGGTGTGTGGTGTTTTGTCATGATGCTGAAAGGAGAGGGAGAGTAATTTTGAAAGAATGGGAGTAAGAAAAGGGTGATTTATTTTGGCTCACAAATAACCAGTTTGTGCCTCTTTTCCAAACTGCATTGCTCTGATAGTTCACAGCTCATAGTGGAGGAGCTCATTGATGTTCAAGCCTAATTTACACCAAATTAAAAGCTCAATTTACAGCAAAGCATGTGACTTAAAACTATACAATTTGAGTTCTGTGGAACTTTAAAAAGGCAGGTTGCTCTCAACTTACTCAACAAGCGTGATTGATATACTACATTTACAATATTTACTATTTTGACATATACATTTGACTTAAGTCCAATCTAATCCACAGAAAAAAACTTTGAAGATCACCTTCCATTT
Source organism: Dactylopterus volitans (assembly GCA_901007715.1). Lineage (NCBI taxonomy): Eukaryota > Metazoa > Chordata > Actinopteri > Syngnathiformes > Dactylopteridae > Dactylopterus > Dactylopterus volitans. The sequence goes on along the minus strand of CAAKHG010049869.1, from coordinate 33,817 downwards.
GACATTTTAACCACAAGACTTCCGGGTGCATGAAAACAAATGGTGCCTTTCAGATTAATTATTTTCAGGATAAAAATTCAGAAATCAAGAGAGCGCATATTTGTTGAGATTTTTATGGAAGACAGCGGTCTTGAAAACCAGCTGACAGGAGGGTTCGGCTGAAACTTGCTTCACCACCAACTGGCAATAAGGTTTAAGACTGACATAGTTAGAAAGATGCCATTGATGTGCTGGGTTGCACGTGCGGTTTGATGCTGTTCGGTTGATTGCAAAGTCCAGTTATCGCAATGTTCAGTTAGGTTGCCAGTTGGTTGTATTTGCCTGGTGGGAAGTCCAGGCCTTGGTTGGAGTCTTGTTTCATCTGCAGAGTTAGTCCAGGCTAACTCGGTGGCTCTTTGGCTGGTTAAAATTAACTGGCAGACTTGTGTCGTGCCAGTGGTGCTCGTCTTGTCCTTTTAGCAGGCCCTCGCGTCGCTACAAAGGCTTGGTCCAGTGGAGGCCTCTGCTTTGTGCAGGCCTCATGGAGGGGAGAAGCAGCAGCAGCAGCTGATGAGCTGCTGGAGAGCTGCAGAGCTGATGAGATGAGAGTGGAGCAAGAGAAACCAAGAGTTGTCCTTATATATGGCCTGGTGACCATAAAATAGCCAATCGAAGTTGGAGTTGGGGGTTCTCACACCCAACTGAAAACTTGAGGAATGCTGGGAGAATGAGTTCGATGTCTCTCCTTTGTGTGGAGCAAAGGAAGCAATGCAGTCCCGTCCTCCATTTTGTGTGCATGACAGCACAACAGTTCATTAGACATGAGATCCTGAACTGTCTAAGTTTTCTCTCCAATTTCTTTTCTTTGAGCCAACAGCTCACACAGACCAGTCTGGTGACATTAGCAGTGGACAGTGCTGCTCTCTTTTGCAGAATGTGACCAGAGAGTGAGAACAGTCTCACACTGTACCGCTGTTGCAGGTGTAGCCAGATATTTTTTTGCGAGAGGTGCCAAACTTGGGTAGGCCCCTGCGTGTCCAGACCACAATTTCATCTAAGGAGATGCTGGGCTCACCTCTGTACTGATCCACATACATGTCAGATGCAGGGTCCCCTTCTTCATCTGAATCTGACACAGCTAACAGGAGGTTCATCATCTTTTACGGAGGATCTGGCTCCGTTTCTCTGTGAGTCTCAGTTCTGCTGGGAACTCTTTAATTGACCTCCAGACTCCTTAGCTTTCAGATCTGGGAAGGCATTTCGGATCTCTAAATCTGGGGTCAAGCGCCATTGCTACTTTAAACCACTGGAGATTGGTTCTTCCTTTCCGCTTTGAAAGGTCAGATGTGAATGCCGCATTTAACCGGAGCACATAGCCTGGATTATTTTCAGAACCCTCATCACCAAGAACAAATGGCACAGTGCAGGCAGGACCACAGAGCAGGATATGTACTGTTCTCCTCCCAAAAACTCTGTCACATACGTACCTGCCATGAAAAATAAAGTTAAATTAATTGAACTAAATAATCTTCCCTTTCACTTTGCAGTGTTTTATATTCCTATAACCACTACAACTGTTGAAACTAGAACAGCAGCATGATTTAATTTTTGAAATTACGAGCGATCAATGAATAAAAAAAAACATTAACAAAATGAATTCAAAATATTTGTTGTGATTTTTTAAGTAGCTTACCTGCACAGTTCAAGGAGTATTGCAAGCTTTTTCGATCTTCTCTAGTTCAGCATTTGTCAGCATGGCTGGTGTGCTTTTTGGCTGATGGAGCTCAAGTGTAGCTTTGACTGCATCCTTGTTTCTGAGAGTGGAGTTCCACCTGTGGAAACGTCCTGGATGAGGGGCTCCTGTTGCTGTCCAGACTCTTCTTCTTGTCATTGCAGTTCAGCTGCATTAGCTGGACTGTGTTTAAAATGTCCAACCAATTTACGGCATTTTGCCAACACATTCTCAAGACCACTGTCATGGATTGCCATTGTGATGGATCTCTAAACTGTGCGCAATGCACGGTATGTGCTCGTGTGGCAGGAGTTGCTGTCATATTCCGGGCGCTATTGGTGCCAATTGTTGTCACCTTCTCTGCAACATTCCACTGCTCTGCTACTTCGGAAAAAATGTTGGACAAATATTTCTGCCCTTCTTCTGTATGTCGAGCCGTTAAAGCAAACGAGTGCAATTTCCAGCCAATATCTATATGGTGAGCAGTAACCCCAAGATAATTCTGGTTACTCACTGATGTGATCCCCATTTCAGTTCCTTGGGATAATTGATGTTGAGGCTGTAAAGCGGTCCATCAGCACAACAAAGCCATTTGGTACATTTTGCAACTCACGCAAAACGCACTTCCAAGATCACAGCAACATCCACGATGATCTTTGATTGGGCTGTCAGCTCCATGTGTGGTTCTGTGGTGATAAGTAGGCCAATATCCACTTTTTTAATTGCTGGCCCTGCTTAGTCAGTGGCCTGAAATATATCAGAAACCACAATGTGCATACTCAGAATTCAATCATTGTACCCTGGATTTAAACCAACAAAAATCAGACTTAAAGGGAAACTTTGGTTTATTTCAACCTGGGGGGGTTATAACTCTTGGATAACAGTAACAATGAATTTATAATTAGTTTTTGGTATTGGTACATTTTAAAAATACACATTTGCCATCCAAGGACTATGGAGGAGTGTTTGTGGCAAAATGAAAAACCTTTATTACATAATTAAATAGTAACTTAAATGTATCATTAACTAATTCAAATTGGAATTGAACACATCCATGTTTTATTGAATGTGTTAATAATTCAAATTCCAATTCATTTTATGAGATTAAGATTATTTGAGATTATTTTATCCCCGTATGGGAAAATTCAAGTAAAAACCATATAACACCAATTATTTCATGGTCCTGTGTTGCAGTGCTTAATAAATTTATTGTATCTGTAAAACTTACCCATCAAATATAACACCTGATTGGTTAAGATGCATCTCAAGTCTCTTATTTGTCATTAAATGACAAATAAGACTTATGAAAGACTTAGTTTCAAGGCAGATGGTTCAGAAGGCTTCAGACCAAAGCAAGAACTAGACTAGATTTGCATTAGCCCTCCCCTGACTTTTATACTGCTTGTACTGTTAAAGGCTTGTTTTGCACAAATATTAGTCTATGTCAAACCCCTCGTAGTTTTAAAGGCTCATTCCACTCAAATACTAAATGTCAACCTGTGCTCTTAAAAGGCTTATTTTGCACAGTCTGTCAAATTCCTCATTTTTAAAGGCTCATTGCACTCACACACTAGGTATCAAACTGCTTGCACTTTTAAAGGCGTATTTTGCACAATTAGTCTATGTCAAACTCCTCAGTTTTAAAGGCTCATTCCACTCAAATAGTACTTCATGTCAAACTGCTTGTACTTTTAAAGGCTTATTTTGAGCAAATAGTCTAAAATATTAGTGACTCAGTCTCAAATGCACCTCAGAGAACTTGATGAAATTGGAGGGATCCTCTTTCAAGAAGTATGGCAGTCCAAGGAGTGCTAAACCAGCAGTAGAATCCCTCTGTAGATCCTGGCTCTTATAAGCATGATCCACAGTCTCTGGAAGACCTTCAATGCGAACTCTCTGAATGTTGTCATCTGCAAGGACGACGTGAAGCAACATTCTGGCTTTCATTTAGAAGATGATGGGAGAACAGGTAGAAAAGACAAACAATACGGTTAATCTTGTGTATTTGACTAATGTCTGAATCTAAAGGAATAGTTCACTTTCAATGAAATTTCAGTTATTATCTACTCACCCCCATGCTGATAGGGTTAGCATACACCAGATTGCTATGCTGTCCAGTGCAATGAGGAATGCGAAGACCTCTACATTGGGGAAACAAAACAACCACTGCACAAACGCATAGCCCAACACAGGAGAGCACACTCCTCAGGCCTGGACTCTGCTGTCCATCTACACCTCAAGGAGAAAGCCCACTCCTTTGATGACAATAATGTTCATATTTTGGACAGAGAGGACAGATGGTTTGAAAGAGTGAAAGAAGCCATCTATGTCAGGTTGAGAAACGATCTCTCAACAGAAGAGGAGGCCTGAGACGCCACCTATCCCCGATGCTAACCTTTCATCTCTTCCCAGGAGATTCAGCAATCTAACCTCAGGAAAAACAACCTTTCACAAATTGCCCATTGTGACTCCAACGAATGTCGTTACAACACAAGAGGGCACTAACGAAGTCGAAACTTCCTTTCCACCAACGACTGTCCCAAAAGACAGTCGCTGGCACATGGATCACAAAGAGTCTATGATATCACAGTTTGTGATACTCCTCTCAGAGCTTAAAACCTGGTCTCCACACCAGATAGTTGGACCAGTCTCAGCCTGGTCAGATGCGAGCATGAACTGATGAAGCCTCTCGGATGAGAGGTGAAACGTCTTCCTAAGACCAATAACAAGTCCAGTTGCTTCGATTCAATTTCCTTGAGAGGAAGGGATAATGTTCAACAAAACGATGTTTGGGTCTTAACAAAGTTAGGAAAAGCATCCTGCAGCAATTGCCTGTGAACCGAGATTTTATACACAAAAAGCACAATGATTCAGTTGTAAACACAGGAGGCTAAAATTCTCACAATGTCCTTCATATCAAGTAGTATCCTCCATGTTGTATTGTTCTCTGGGACCAGATGACCGACCATCAGGGGCAGTAGCCTTAAGAGTCCAATTTTCATGTCCATTGCCCCCAATTGACCCACTGACTCTAAAAGTCTGAGGTAGTCTCTGTGGTCGGTTAGTCTTAAAAGAAAATGAATATGGGAAGCTCTGAATGGCAGTATTCAATTCCTCTAATGTGAAGTATTTCTCAGATCAATTTGCCCAAACACAAGCTGAGTTCGACAGGTACTATTCTGAGTTTTGTGTTTGTCTGCGTGCTTTTGTTTCTCCCTTTCTCTCCAGGGCTGCAGGCTGTGGCTGGGGAGGCGTGGCTGGCCTGCCCCTGGCTGCATGCAGCGGGACACACCTGATGGCACTTCATCAACTCACCTCTCCATTTAAGACCGGCTCTGCCTCCACTATTCTGCCAGATAATTCTATCACACTCTGTTTGGTGCCTCACCTCACTTTGGACTTCTACCCGGAGGTCAGCCAGCCTTCCGTCGCCAAAGCCTGCAGGAATCCTTTGAGTTTTGTGCTTTTTTTCTGTGACAAACATTTTTGACTGCTTCGACGCCTCCTGCCTTTTGGGGTCCAACGTCAGTTCAGCCCTGACACTATTCCCTCTAGAAGGTCATGTAGAACATCAGGTGGAAACCCTGCTACAGTGTGAAAATAGGTCAACTTGTTTAAAACACTTCTTTTAAACACCATCTACATAATGTAAATCTGCATTTTCTTTGAGCTTTGAAACACTGGCTTCATAGGACAACTTAGTCCTGAAAGGAAATGACTCACTTCCTACTTAAATTGTCTGAATATCCTTACGACTTACTAAGCAAAATCAAAACTTATCTACATTAAATGATTCCTGAAAACCAGCGAGAGAGTGGATCTAGAATATTGTAACCAAATGTTTTTAAATCACCACTCTAACACAAAATTGCAAGTTAAATAGATGACTGTGACCTATATTTGATCGGTAGATTTGCAATTACCCAATACACAGCACACACCGTTTCTTTCTGGAGGTACCCAATGGGTTGCAAACTTCAAAGTCATCTGTATACAAACCAACAGCAACTGATAACTCATCTCTGGAGAGAAGTGGATTCTTTAAAGAACAGACCATTACGAAGTTTGCCAGACTGTGACTTAGCACAAGATTCTTCTCACACTTTGTCAAGGATATCATCATTCCTGCTTAATAACTCAGTTAACACATGCAATATGGGTACATATACAAAGTTTTCTCTTGTCTGCATCCAGAACATACTCTACTGGGTCAATGACAGAAAAATTCTTTGAAAAAACTTGACCTTTTGTGATCAGGGCCAAAAGGACCACTCCTTGAAAGAAAACCAAGTGGATTTGTGTCCTGAATGGCCTCTGTTATTAATGCTAAAATGGGTCCTTCAGTGTTGCAGTTGTGCCGCCTTAACACCTTTTCAATGGATTTCTTGGTGCACTCTCCAGCTAAAGTACCAATATCATGTAATTCATCAACTATTTCTTGTGTAGCTGATTTGGAGACATGCAAGATTGTCTGCATACGCAAGAATAAGGATGCAAGTCTGCTTAATTTACTCTGCACTAACATCTTCAAATTCCTCTTGTGAGAAATTAGTGTCTATTGGTGCTGTAACATTACATTCCTCATTGATGAGCTACCAACAGCAACCAATCAACTCAACTTAAATCATTCAAGTCACAAGAGCAATGACATTTACTTCTATGTGCTATAAAGGAGGAATACACATTTGAATTGAAAAGACACTGCTGAAAAGGACACTACACAGATTCCCTGTTTTTCAAATGAACAAAGTATTCTTTAAGTGTGCAGGGCTCCCAAAAATCACAATTACAAATGTAGTCGTTAAGTCACAATAATACTTGGAGATCCATAAACCACTGCATCTTGAGGTCGATGTGTCACTATTTCATGCTTCAGTAAATTAGTTACTTGTGTCTTGAAAGCGCAAACAGTCACTGTAGATGCAAGGCAAGAGACAAGCCCTACCATAATGTCTGTGTTTTAACTTGTAGTGCCTTATTATACAACGCTGGTTAGCTGAATAAAATGTGCACAACTTACATTTCCACTTCATAGAATTGCCTAGTTCTGCAATGGAATTATCTCCCTTCCTGTGGAAAAAGTAAAAGGTGGTTTAGTTGACAATAGTATAGTGCATAAAACAGACATAAAAGCACTTCAATTCCAACTTTGAGGTTACTACTCCAAATCCACGATGAGCAGAGGGGGTAAGTCACATGTGAAAGTCACAAGCAAGTCTCAATAAATAATAATAAATCACAAGTATGCAAATATGTTAAAGTTACTTTGACAGTTACAGGGAAAAAAGCAAGAAAAATATTCCTGAATTTTTTTTTTCAGGACAAGTCATATTCCACAGCCATCTATGTTCCACACTTTAACAGCAGCTCCTTTTTTTGCTGTGTGGTCACTTCCCATAGTTTCATGTAAACAGGTGTGATGTGAATATATATATTATATATATATATATATATATATATTAATGACACACATACGAGGATTGGAGGAATATGTGATTACTTTTTTCTAGGGCTGTCAAACGATTATTTTTTCTTTAATCGTGATTAATGGCTGAATTTCAGGAATTAATGAATTTAGAATGATATTTTGCATTTCACAACAGTTTAAGACCATATTAACAACGTAAAGCAACTCTTACCAGTGTGTCTTGACTGGGAATCAAACAAATGCAATGAAAGTTACTTTATGAACTCAACTTTTGGATTTAATTCAAATAGAACACAAATTGTGGTTTATTTGGTAGTGACTTATTTTAATTTCATTTGCGTCATTAGGTTTCCATACAAAATAGGTGCACTAGATTCTCCCCTAAAACGCCCCTGGTTATTTATGTTTGGTTTTTTTTTGGTCAATAAACAAGGAATCGGTGAAGGCCAGACTACAAAACTCCCAGTCCATCGCTGAGGTGATAAAACAAACATTACGAGACCCAAAAAGTGAAGACTTAGTTTGCCAATTACTAACAATAAATGAATACAATGAATACCTTATACCTTGCTCTTCCACCTCCAACTCGTCTGTAACCTGTGCAAGCACGCGCATCCACGGAGAAGTGCATGAAGCGGGGAGAAAAAGTTTGCCCAGCAACAATACATACTATTTTCTGATTGGCTGGTAGGTCACTTACTTTGGGACGTTATGAACTCAAAGAAATCTGCCTCTGCTTTGCCCGTTCAGTATTAACTTCAGCGCCGCCGACACAGAGAGGACAGCCGCATTCACCAGACATTTCCTCCTTTAAATACTTTAGGTGTTGTCTGATGTGGTGAAATAAGTCAGCTGTTGGCGACAACTAAACCAACATATTTAAATCATTTAGCATTAGGTAGCTAAACTAACTAGCTAGCTAGCAAGGCGAACACGGAGGAGACTTCACCCTCGCAGGTTTTGCCAAATAAAGCCAAACTTGTATGCATTACACAAACATTTAACTTGTAAGAATTAAACTAGCAACTCACCTTACACATTGACCATGACCTTGCGGTTGGTAAAGCCGAAGTCCGCGAGGCGTGGCGAAGTCAGAAAATGTCCGTCTATCATGGACGCATGGGGTGTCACGCGCTCGAAAATGGTATTTTGGCAGTGTTGGGGTTCGCCTGGCTGGGGTGAGTCTGCAGCACCTGGGTGTTTAGCATGGAGATGGTAGTGAAACTCCTTTTGACAAAGGTTGCATTTTACTTTTGACTTGTCAATTGATCCGTCTGGGAGGAGTTGTTTTTTTTTTTTTAAGTTAAACAAGCCGTTCTAAAGTCCAGAAGCACTCTTTCCATTGTGGTGTTCTACAGGAAACTTTGCGCTACAGAGGAGCCGACTACGGGTGAGTAAAAGTGACAGAAGGGCGCTTGCGAAGAAAAAAAATTAAAGCGTTATGGATTGCATTAATCTAATTGCGATTAATGCGTTAACGCTGACAGCCCCAATTTATAAAAAACACATGGCAGGTGTGACGGGGGGGCGGTTGCACCCAAACGCAGAACAGACACCCTGGAAGAGTTTGTAAGAAACTTTAATGAGTAGACTGCAGTACAGACGTCCGGACACGACTGTGAGCTCGGGGCTCGCAGTTGTGAGTGGACGCGGAAATTCAATGCAGTCTCTGGGGCTTCAGAGCTTGGCGCTGGACCGGGCCGCCGAGCATGCGGACGGGGCTTAAACTTGCCCACACAAAAAATTCAGGAGAAGCAAGCAGACAGGAGGCAGAGTCCGTCTTACGGTCTGAGCGGTGGTCCGGGAGCGGTGACCGCAACCGGCGGGCGGAGCTGAGGATGCTGAGGCGCCGACAGGGAACAGGCAGTGGAGGAGCCAGGGGCAGGCAGAGGGGTCCAAGCCCGGGAATCAGTCCGTGGAGGCAGAGGCGCCTTCGGGGAACAGGCAGCAGAGAATCTGGGAACAGAGGAGGCAGTCCAGAGGCGCTCGGGCAAAACTCGTGGCCAGGGGCGAAGAACGGGTCATAGGTCAAGCAGAGCAGGTAGGTCGGTCGGTCGGTCGGTCGGTCGGGGACAGGCAGGGTTGAAACCGGGAGGGCGGGCGGACAGGCAGGCAGACACTGGAATGACTCGCATATCGCTGAGAACAATCTGGCAACGGCTCCAGTGTGGGGCTGGCTTAAATAGAGAGACGACAGGTGAAGCGAATACAGGCGGATGAGGTGGGAGTGGCAGAGCAGATACAGAGTGTGACAGCAGGTTGCCTAGCATTGACAGATAAATGCATAACCATAATGATACCAATACTTTGATTCAAGATGTCCAATATGTTTCTTTTTTAATTTCATTGTAATTTTTCAATTTCAGTTATGTTTTTCTTAGTTTAAATGTCACTTTTAGTAATTTTTTTTGTAATTTTGGGGTATTTGTCAGGGATGAGACTCAAATATACGAGAAAATAAGTAACTCTGCTTCTGAGGAGAGATGCATCTTTTTTTGAGTGGCATAATGAATGAACTAAATATTTTGACTCATCATTCAATTTAAAATCACATACAGGGGAAATATAGTCAAAGAATGCTATTCATCTAGGCTGAGGTATGAACTAAATTGACAAAGATAAAAATCAATGTTTTTTTTCATATTTAAGTTAGTTTTGTAAACACAACATGGTTAGTTGAAGTTATTGTAGCCATAGCTATTTTTAACAATAGTGCCTTTATTTACACTTTACATAAAATATATGAAAACCTGTATGACTCTTTCTTATGAAATAATTGTCAAGATATTCCAGCACTCAACATTAGTTTATGTTGACCATCTTAGTTAGTGGTAATTCTGGTTACAAGAGCTGGCCACTGAGCTGCAGTCATTGGACTAATGTACTAAAGTGCTTCATATAAACGTCATTAAACCCTGTGCATTGATAATGGCTTTTGAATAGCTGTCCATTTTACATTGTTTTATTTTATAAGAGGGATGAAGTTAAAAAAATTTTCAGGCAAATGAAATTAGGAAACCCACATTTCTTATTTTTTCGGCAATTCAAAATGGTATGGTATCAGGTAAAGTGAGAATAGTCACCCAAACTGGAGAAGCAATTAGCCAAGTCAGACCTTCATAGCCAGTATAAAGAGAGGTGACAACATTTTTTATGGAGAATTGGCTGGCAAAATACCTCTTACGCTATATCAGCATATAACTCAATCTCTTTAGAGCGACATGCCAATTTCGTAAAATAGCCTTTGATTATGTTATGGCCTGCCATCAAATAGTTGAGAAAAAAACTCAGCCTGCTGGAATACATGTTGATGCACTCTCCTTTGCAGAACAGACGACCTGCTGCCTGTAAACAAACGCTCCTGAATTTATTTTCAAATCCATTAAAATGCAGTTAACAGTTTGAAACAAACACAGCTAATCAATACTCAACAATGTGAACCTGTTCACCTTTTTCAAGTGGAGGACAGAGGGTATGAGGTTTCTGAATGTACCACAAGACTATTGCAGCAGCAATTTCCCACTTTTTCGATGCACCTGAAACCCTCTGGAGACACAGCATGCAAATCAATCAAATATCCCTGACCCTTTTTTTCCCAGAGTCAGCAACACAAGTGACTGCTGAGCATCCAACTGCCACCCTTCCTTGTGTTCATGTCTCTCTATGTGTATGTTACAGTGTTTGGATGGATCAATGTGTCTCTGGGGTGAGAGAGTGTGAGTAAACAGTTGGAGGAAGTTGCTGCTTATGCACACAAGTCGTCACTCACTACAGCAGGATCATCGACCCAGCAGACAATCACTGGCAGCACAGCAAGTGGGGTTCCCTAGGGAAAGCCAATCGCACAGCATCACAATGGCAACATCAACACATGCCGCTGTCTCCATCTGTCTGTTTGTGTCTGCTTCATAGACATATGTATATAAGAAAGACAGCATCACAGGTCCTCAAAAGTAAAGCCAAAATATCTTGATCACATCTGCTAACTGGCTGCAGGATAAGTGATAAACCCTACCCCCTCAATACCATTGGGTGGGACTTGGTCTAAACTAAGATCAAAGACTCTTTCAAAGACTCATATAATTTTGTTTGCCAAACATGCTTAAACATGGTTTTGTCATTCTAATCTCTGTCTAAGTCTTAATTTTTCATTTTGTACAACAGGAATAAGTGGAGGCCCATTTTACCAAATTATGCATAGTCTATTGTCTACTTCATGTTCATATTCAGAAGTTAGGCTGGGCCCTTTTGACAGTATTATAATTAGGGTTATTAGAAGTGTAAACCACAAGTCTAGTTAGTTGTGGGGGTTTTTTCGTTGCTTGTTAGCTGCACCGTGACATCTACTGGTAAGACTTAGACATCATTCTGAAAAGCAAGTGCATCATAGCCCAACCCTCAATACCTGGAAGACATTCTCATGACCACACACACACCTATCCATATCAATGACTGAGGCTGAGCATGTCTGAACCTTTATTTTTCCATGTGTCCACATCTCTAAGTACCCTCAAAATCTTATACATGTTCATTGCTAAAATATCAGTGTGCATTCAGGAGCATCGCTGAAGTAGTTAGAGGTTGTGACTGGGCACATTTATTTTCAGATACGCAGTCAGGCTGCTTCCTGTCTCTTTCATTGTGCTTTAAGTCAACCAAGAGACTTTTAACATAAGGAGACTTCCAAGACAATTGACTGCTTCATAAAAACTGACACAGGGACTCGATATTAATGATGGTTGCAAGACTCCTTGCACCTCACCTCTATGACATACGGCTCTATGCAATGACCTTATAAACTATTACAACGAAACAACAGACTATTGCACTTGGCTTAAATTAACTCTAGGAGCATTTTTTTTTTACCTCCCTTTATACATTTATGCATTTTAACTCTTTAATATATATTTAATGTTACAATTTGTGTTTCTCATTTGCAATAAAGGTATTTTTAGTAGAAGCTCTTGTCTTAAGTTCATTGATGTTTTATGGCTTATACTCATTTGTTTTAAATCTTTCCATGAATGATCTAATGTAAATTAACCCGCTATGTCATAAATCATAATCACTGAAATGACAACATATTGGAGGTTTTGCTGTATTTTGTACCTAATTGTAAGGCTATTGCTATGTAAGCTATAATCAACATTAGAAAAATGAGGGAAACTTTATGATATTGTAAAATTCCAAACAGCACAATTTCTATACAAAGCCAGGAACAATTTATTACCAAGTCACTTACAAAAAATGCTTCAGGAAAGGGAGGGTGGGTATGATCTGGGGGAAACATTAAATTTTAGGATTCAGAGGTGCAGAACTACAATGAAAAGATTCTGCATAACAAATAATGGAGTATGGCTATGGAACAGACTGAGTGTGGACCTGAAGCAATGTCCAAGCATCAGCCAGTTTAAAAACAAATATAAACAAATGATCTTTACAAGTTACAGGGAGGAAGGGGCCTGAGGTGGGGTTTGGCTGCTGTTTGGGGTAGGGGGTGGGGAGTCTGATACTGGAAGTTGTTTTGTCTTGATATACTACTGTACTGATTTTCGTATAAATGTTGTATAGAAAATGTCGTGTATGTGTGTTGATGAATGTATGTATATGTGTAGGTGTACATACAGGTATATGTATGTGTATATGTGTGCATATATATATATATATATATATATATATATATATATGCCTCAGCATCATCGGCCACACGTGACACCTGGAAAGCCGCTCACACCGTAAGCCACTCTCCGTTATCTCCGACCATTACTGTATCGAGCCTTACCTGTACGTGGGCTTACGTCCTGTCCGCGGATTGGCCCCTTTCCTATACAGAAGGTCATCAATCAACCCAGCTGTGAGGTTACAACTTCCCCGGTGTATGCGCATCCATCCCACCTTCCATGTCTCCCGTATAAACCAGCTTTGGAGAGTCCTCTGGTCCCTTCCATGCCTCCTCCACCGCCTCCTCGCCTAATCGATGGGGGTCCTGCCTACGCTGCTCCACTCTACCTGCTGCGCTTTCGCCGTCATGGTTGTGGGCTCCAAAGCTTGGTGGATTGGGAAAGGTATGGCCCAGAGGAGAGATCTTGGGTCCCTGCTGCTCATGTCCTCGTCCCACAACGCATCGCCAATTTCCATCGACAACACCTTGATCAACCCTCCAGGTCAGCCTCCACCGCTGGGGCCAGTCGTACTAGACCCGTCGATTTGGAGGTAGAGGGCGTCTCTTCCTCTGAGAAGCCCTTCGCCAGACCCTTTCCGCCCACCCAACGACTGTTCTCGACTATTCTGGCTCTGAGGAGTTCTAACCCTCCCCCAGACCCACTCCACTCCCCCGGCTTGGACTGTTTTTTGGGACGTCAGGAGCCGTCCCTTGGGGGGGGGGGTTTCTGTAGCGGTCTCTCTCCCTGCCTCTGCTCCACTCTACCTGTCTGCCACTCCCACCTCATCAGCCCCAACTCTTTGCACCTGTTAGACGCGAATTGCCTTCGCTCTGTATTTAAGCCTGCCCCGTACCTACACTCGTTCCCAGATTTTTCCTCTGCATTATGCACGACTTTCCAGCGTTTTCCTGCCTGCCTACCTGTGTTCAACCCTGCCTGTCCCCGACCTGCCTACCTTGCCCGATCCCCGGATTACCTACCTGCTTTCCGTCTCCGACCACGAGCCCACCCTTGGTGACACCGCCCCCGGACTGCTTCCTCGAAACCGACTTCCCCACCTGTCTCTGGTTTCTCTGCTGTTCGCTCCACGTCAGCACCTTCAGTCCTCCAGACTGTTTCCCCAATGCTCAACTTCCCCACCTGTCTCTGGTTTCCCCGTTGCCCGTTCCCCACCGGCGCCTCAGGATCATCCGCCACTCCCACCATAAGCTGCTCTCCGTTATCTCCGACCGTTACTGAATCGAGCCTTACGGAGCTCCAGAGAGGGTAATCCACAGGCTCGTAAATCTTTCAGAGTTTTGATCTTCTCTGCCTGCCTGAACTCTTGTCCTGCTCACTAATTAATAAAGACCATTACAAACTATACCGGTGTTCTGGCGTTCTGCATTAGGGCCCATCTTCCTGGCGTCACAGATCTTAACTTCATCAGGATGACATCAGCTGAGTGCATAAATCAGGTCAGAAGTTGGTCATTTTCACACACAGATCAATGGACTGGAAGTCTTTTCTGCAACTAGCAATATTAGGGCAACGGAATAGAATGCAGGCTTAACACACTTTCACATAGGCTTCATTTGTTAAACCCGCAAACTGCGTTTATTATTGTAATGATCTGTCAATGAGGCGATCGGAACATATCCGACTGTTCGTCGCAGCGCGAAGAAGGCGCAACTAAAACAACTGAGCAACTGAGTTGACAACTGAAATGGAATATATGAGTGTCAAGATCATCTGAGGTAAAAACAATTGCTTTTTTTGTTGGCTGGCGATAGCTTTTGGCGTATTTAGCTAAGTAGGTTATGTGTTGTCTTTTAGTAACGTTAACGTTAGTTTACTCTGCTAATGCGCAGCCAGTCATGTGAAGGGCTAGCGAAACATCAGCCCTCACATGGAGTAAACTACCATGTTTGTGTGACATCCAGCTTTGTTCCAATTCACAATCTTAACTTGTTAATTAAAAATCTGAATGATGATCAACACATACTGCAAAAAATATCAGAAAGGTACAAAACAGATATTCCTAGTGATGTAGATATTGCTGTGTCATTGCCACAACATTTACTGTACACCTGACGTTAGCATGTGTCAATTGAGAACATTTTATCTAAATTGTAACCTGATTACAACATACATTTACCCCAGGTACAAAATCTTTATGCAACTTATATTTAACATGAGATGCTCCATCTAGCTCATGTCACTCTCATTTGTGCGGATCCAAACTACACAACAAAAAAAGAAAATATATTTTCCATCTATGAGGCTACAATATTGTGTTTACTTGCTTTTCAAAATAGGGGAAGAAACCAAAGATGAAAGCAGCAGAGAATGCAGATTTATGCAACCGCTATTATTTCAGCTATGGTCAGAACCACCACTGTCCAGAGTAAAACTGGATGCAGGGATGCAGTGATGAGGAAAGGATAGTGTTGGGGATATTTACACATAAAGAATATGGCCATAAAACCTACATGGGCACTACCAAACAATAATTTTATTTGTGGAAACTGACTTCTCATATCCTGTTGACACCCTTGCTTTCAGTCAAACAGTTGAAAAGGTTTGAACTGAATTTGAAATGATAAGGTCATTGCATTTACGCCTGTGTTCAGAGTGGCCACAATACATCCTTAACACCCCCAGAGGTCTATGCATCTCGGGTGCATTTAACACATGTATACGTGATGAAGCACTATCCGTTTGCAATCCAGTCAGAAAAAATGATTGGTGATTGGCTTTATACCTGACTAATATGAGGAGGACCAGAGATCCTGACCCTCTGTTGGTGAATGGTCTTTTAAATATTGTCTCTTTAGCACACATTGCTATCTGTTCTTAACCTCTTGCAATTGGGTCCCTCATCTCACTGAACGCTTGCTTTCTTGTCTTTGTTTTTCATCACCCTCCCTACTGTCTTCAACTGAGTAACCTCCAAACAGTGTCTATTCATGCCTTGCTTTCCTTCCCTCCTTCATCTCCCTTGTGTGGAACTTTAGACATACCTAACGTGGCCATCAGCAATATGCACAAGCATTAATTTTGCCACAGAATAAATTAGTGGCATTTTATTGAGTGGCGACACAGTGAGGAGACTGTGTTGGCATTGTTTCTGTATTGACA
>CAAKHG010049869.1:1785-15689 GCA_901007715.1 Dactylopterus volitans | reverse complement strand
CAAAAAAAATTCAACAATTAACCTCTATCTAATGATGATTTAAATGTATCTTTTATTCATCCACAGCCTAAAAGCTTGAGGCAATAAATAACAAATTAACAGAAATTAACGGAAAAGAAATAAAAAAACAAAAATCTTGAATAATAATAAGATGTTTAAATGACTAAATGTTGTCCATTCTGTGTTTAGAATGCTTTTAGCCAATTTCACCTTGGATACTTTAATCACAACACTGCTTAATTACTGCAGTGCATTTGCAAAAGTTTAAGGTATACTTTAAATTTTAAAATGAATGAGGTCCTCTGTACTCCGTATAGGCCCCAGTGGCTCCTCTGGCTCTACATATATATATATATATATATATATATATATATATATATATATATATATATATATATATCACATCACAGGACAGTACTGACAACAACAGTAACAGGCAACAGTACAGTGGCAGACAGACCGCTATAGCTGCAGGGATCAGGGTCCTCCCAAGGCGAGCCTTCCAAAATTTGATGGTTCTGTATCTGCGTCCTGAAGGAAGTGGGGTGATGAATTGGTGGAGTGGGTGAGTAGTGGCCTGTACTATGGCGTTTGCTAGTAATAGACCTGTTGTTCAATTCTGTGAGGTTGGGTGTTGGGAGTCCAATGATTTTGGCAGCTGTGTTTGTGATGTGTGTGAGTTTGGCCCGATTTGTGACAGAAAGAATGGTAAAGAAACATGAGGAACAATACAGAATGATGGGTTGAATGATGCTTCGATAAAGTAACAACAGCAGGTGGGGTGCAACGTGAAGTCCTTTGAGTCTGCGGATAGCTGAAAGTCTTTGTTGCCTTTATTTTTTTTTGAATGTCCGTGGTGTGCTGATCAAAGGTGCGTTTATTGTCCCGAGTTATTCCTAACTATTTAAAAGTGTCCACTGCCTCAACTGTTTCTGTGTTTATGATGGTGGGGAGTTGAGGCGAGGGGGGGCTGACCAGAAGTTCCTTTGTTTTATTGACATTTATTTGGAGGTGGTTGTCCGTGAAGTGAGTGATTGTGTTGTGGTTTTCCAGGGTGGATTGGTTATCTAAGAGGAGTGCGAGGATGGCTGTGTCGTCTGCGTATTTGAGGTATGATGTGGTGGGTGAGATGCTTAGGCAGTCATTGGTGTAGAGAAAGTACAGGAATGGGCTCAACACACATCCCTGTGGGACCCCGGTGTTAATGGTAAGTACAGGGGATGTGGTTGAGCCCAACCTTACTGCTTGTAGTCTGTCTGTTAGGGAGTTGTGGGTGAAGTGGATCAGATGGGAGGGAATGTTGAATGGTGAAGCTTCTGGATCAGCACGTGTTTCTGGAGGGAGTTGAAGGCAGAGCTGAAATCTACAAATAGGCGCATCCATTGCCCAATGCGATGTTGTGCAACACTGAACAGACCAAAATATCTTCCCACACTTTTGCTAGGGTTTACACGAGCATCCCACCTGCTGATCCAAGAGCCACCTGCCCTTGAGCAACCTGAAGCAGCGCTCCACTGTGTAAGTGTGTGTGCACGCACTGTTGAAGCTGCGCTCCTGTTTGGTAGCAGGGTTTGCCCAGCCTATCATATTTTTCAGTTTTACAAAAAAGTGGTAAAAATGTAAAGTTGCAAAGTTGCAAATTAGTAAGTTGCAAATTTTGTTTTATTTGTTTTAAGAATCCGTTCTGAATATGTGGCTGCTTATGCTTAGATGACAGCTGAAGTTTGTTTATTATTTTCAGACTCGGCCAGATTTTACTGTGCTGCACCGCAAATCCACAGACTCAGATTTGCATAAATGAGCTCAGCCGTGATGTGAGATGTGATCGTAGCTTCCGCTCACGTCCAAATTGATAAATACCGAAGCTTGCATGGAAATGGTCGTACGTACGTTTTTCTGCCATACGTTCCTTTTGATAAGAGGGCCAATATGATGACACAGTAGCAAAGGTGCAAAAGTGCAGTTCGTTAGGTAAGACATGTGTATCTGTTAAAATAGGCACACTCTAAGCGAGGGCATATAAAATCAATTAACATTTAGGACCAATATACTTCACAAGAAAGAAAATGTCACTAAACACAGTAGAAACACAAACAAAATTGTTGCAGGGAAAAAACAACTAACAGGAGCACACAACAAAGAGATCGCTAAATGTTAGGCCTAAAGCTCCCCCCAAACCAGTTACCACTCTTGAATTGCACAGTCCCAGCTATATATTGCACCACACCCAACTCACATAAATATCAAAAGGAAAACCAAACATCAGAAACAAAAAGGCCCAAAATTAAAACTGTCAACTGTCATTTCCCAACAGACACTTTACTGGCAGACAGTCCTATAAGACACAAGCATGGGTGTAAAGCTGTGATCAGCATGTTATAAAACATGTACCTTCAGGTATTTTTAACTAGCGCCCAGACCAGCAGTTTGATGTGATGTCACGTTTTTAAACTAGCACCCAGGCCATGTTATTGTACTGAAAGAAAAATACTATAATACATTAAAAGCACCACATTATATTCACATTTTGACACATATTAACAAAAGTGCATGACTTCCAATCAATCCCATTGTTTTACATGTGGATAATCGGGGCATTTCTCAAGGGGCTGTAGAGGACAAAAGAGGCTGGCGGGGAAACCTGAAGCCATCAAGGTAACAATTCAGACTGTTGCACCCCCAAAACCATAAGTCCCAGGCCAAGCTGAATCTGATGATAAGGTGCATGAGCTTCTTTGCGAGAGAATTAGGCAGCTGGAGGCAGAGTTAGAGAAGATCAAGAGGGCTGAACAGATTGTAGGTGCTACCTATGTCAGTCATCACTTTTTACGCCACCACGCTAAGCGAAAAGCTCTCAGGAAGAAATGTATGGTGGATTGTTTCTTTGAGGGAGTAGTAACACGAGCAATTTGGGATACAGGTTCACAAGTCACGATTATCAATGAAAGCTGGAGAAAGTCCTGTTTCCCACACATCCAGGTACGGAGCCTGGATGAACTCCTGGATGAGAACGAGAAACTTGTTGGCAAAGCAGCAAACCAGACAGACATACCTTTTGCTGGCTGGGTCGAGGCAAAGTTCAAGCTAGGATCAAACAGAAGCCCACAGCCAGAGCTACTCGTACCGGTGCTGGTCTCTGATGAGCCAGGCGTAGCAGACCCACCAATTATCGGCTCCAATGTGATTGAGCATCTGGTGACGAATGGAGTGGAGGAGATTAAATGCAGTGTAAAGACAGGGCTCCTCTCCACAAAACAGGAAGTCCTTTTTGAACTAGAGGAGGTTCCAAAGTGGCCAGATGGACTGAACATCCCTGACACCGCCATCCGCCTGCAGAAGGGAAACTGGTCCCCGGTGGCTATCCCTGTCACTAACAACAGCAACCATGACATAACTTACCCCTCGCACAGTGCTGGGACAGCTACAGCTAGTCAGAGCTGTTTATCCAGTGGATGTAAGACCAGCTAGCACTAGTGAAAACACAGCCAAAACACCCACCACTCAGGTAAACACAGCTAAAACGTCCAATGTGAGTGAACACACAGCCAACATAGCCAGCACTCCTGACGAGCGCAAGGAGAGACAGGAAGACACATGCACTCATGATTCATGGAACCCTCCAGTGTCAGTTGATCACCTGACTCCAGATCAGCAGCAAACGTGAGACAGATGCTTAGAGAAGAAGGTGCAGCATTTTCAAAAGATGAGAGTGATGTGGGATCCATTCCATCTCTGCAGTTAAGAATCAGACTGAGTGACATCACTCCAGTTAGACGCACATACACCTCAGTACCCAAACCGCTCCACAAAGAGGTGAAGGAGTACTTTGAGGACCTACTGAAAAGGGGATGGATCCAAAAATCCCGCTCCTCATACTCATCACCAATAGTCTGTGTGCGCAAGAAGGATGGGAGTTTGCGCCTCTGCGTGGATTACCGTGAACTGAATCAGAAATCCATCCCAGACCATCGGGTGCAGGATATGCTGAACAGCTTGAGTGGAGGTGCATGGTTTTCTGTACTGGACCTTCATTGTATCATCAGGGTTTCATGGAGGAGAGTAGCAGACCACTCACAGCCTTCATAACACCTTGGGGTTTATACGAGTGGGTGAGGATCCCTTTTCCCCTCTTCGGCTCCAGCAGAGTATCAGCGCAGTATGGAGGAGTACCTCACAGGTTTGCGAGATGAGATATCTCAGCTGTATATGGATGACAATCTTGCCCACAGCATGACTTTTGATGACCATCTGCATGATATGAGGGAAGTGTTACGTCGCTATCAAGCACACGGAGTAAGGCTGACTGCCAGAAAGTGTGAAGTGTTTAAAGACAAGGTGAAATTCCTGGGAAAGATTGTATCCAAAGACGGTCACTGCATGGATCCTGCTGAAATAGCACCAGTACAAGCACTCAAAGACCACAAACCTGGGACTGTGGGAGAGGAAAATGCTAGGCTTCCTGTCTTACTAGCGCCCATACATTCCAAACTTCTCATGCACTGCCAAGCTGTGCAGTCTGTTATGCACTGAGAAAACCCCAGGGAGCAGAGCCCAAGCATCAAGTGCAAGTAAGAACAGCAGGGGGAAACACAAGAAATCAGACCAGCTACCCTCTACAAAGCCAATCACCCGGACAGGCCAACACCAGGAAGTGCTCTGCCAGCTTCTAGAGTACCACTCCTCGGGTACCCCGACTTTGAGAAGCCATTTGTGTTGCACTGTGACGCCTCTCAGGAGGGGCTGGGTGCAGCCCTGTACCAAGGACAACAAGGCAAGTTGGTTGTTATAGGTTATGGGTCGAGAACACTAACTGCTCCAGAAAAGAATTACCACCTTCATTCTGGCAAGTTAGAGTTTTTTGCAATGAAGTGGGCAATCTGTGAAAGATTTCGCGAGTACCTGTATTATGCACCCTCCTTCATTGTCTACACCGACAGTAATCCTTTAACCTACGTCTTAACCACAGCAAAGCTAAACACCACGACACATCGGTGGATTGCTGAGTTAGTAAATTCAAGTTCTCAATAAAGTGTCGGCCAGGGAAAGTGAATGGAGACATGGATGGTTTGTCACGAATGCCACTTGACATGGAGCAGAACATGCACACATGCTCAGAGGAAATGGAGCCAGAAGAAATAATACCAGTCACACAGGCACTCCCACTCGAGTCCCATGAACATGAGCCTCGGATGTGTCCAGCTACTATCATTGCAGCATGTACTGATGTCGAGCAGGAAGAGTTAACATCCCCAGTGGCAGAAATCTCCACAGAGACCCTAAAGAAAGCACAAGAGGATGATCCGGTCATTGGTAAGGTGAGAGAGTATATCAGGGCTATTCAATTGGCGGCCACAGGGCCAGGTCCGGCCCCTGAGGAATTTTGTCACGGCCTTTGGAGTGAAGTGTAGTTATTATATATGCGTAGTCTCATACAGCACACGACAATGGTTAATTGTACCTTTTATTGTGCAGAAGGAGGCGGTATGCACACCTTTAAGCCATAGTGGCAACTGTAGAATATGTACCTGTTTGGCCGGACGTATATTTTGGGGGACCACACTTGAACAATCAAAGTCGCTCATTCGGGCTGCACTCTGACCGCACGAAGTTTGGCTAAAAAGAAAAAATGGCTCTCTCTACCTTAAAAAAAAGAAAAGTTGACTCAGAGAACAGGCAGTTCAACAATGAATGAAATACGCGTTTATTGCCGTTGACGCGAATCCAATTTGCTTAATCTGCAACGAGTGCCTCGCTGTGTGCAAAGAGTATAATTTCAGAAGGCATTTCAAAACAAGACATGCTAACTTTGATGCTACTTTTCCCCCGGGCTCCACTGCTCGCAGGCAGAAGGTAATAGAGCTTACATCTTGTTATGAGCAAAGATGTCACATTTTGTTTCGGGCCTGTACAGATAAAGAGAGTGCAACTGCGGCATTGTTACAAGTGGCATGGACATTGAGCAAAAAGAAAAAGCCATTTACAGACTCAGAGACAGTCAAGGTGTATGCTGGCATCCATTGAGGAGGTGGCAACAGATGAGAAAACCCGCAAAAGTATTATCTATTTGATCAAGCAAATTCCAATTTCTGACACGTCAGATATGAGTAGAGTCGAGTTCCTTGCATCGGACGTTTATACTTCTCCAAATTAATTGCAAATCATAGTCATAATCCCAGAATCCTCTTTAAAACTGTAAATTCTGTCACTGTACCTCCAACCTGTTAAGCACTTGAATCTACCCCAGAGAGATGTGAGGAATTCCTAAATTATTTTAATAATAAAATACTGGAAATCAGGCAGTAATTTGACAACACACTCAGTGAACTTGATGTTGGCCCTGTCCCATCCACAGCGCTCACACATTTCAATGAAATTTCCTTGTCGACACTGGAAAGCACTATTCATCACTCAAAATCTTCCACTTGTGTCACATTCTGTCTCTGTTGTGCCACTCCCATCTCATCTGCCTGTATTCGCTGCAACTGTGGTCGGTAATTGCTGCACACTCTATTTAAGCTGGCCCCACGCTAGAGCGGGTGCCAGATTGTTCTCTGCGATATGTGAGTCTTTCCAGCATTTACCTGCCTGCCTGCCCGCCCGGTTTCGACCCTGCCCGTCCCTGACCTACCTGCTCTGCTCGCTTCCCGGACCTACGACCCGTTCTTCGCCCCCGACCAGGAGTTTCGCCCGCGCGTCCCTGGACTGCCTCCTTGCTACCGACGACCTCCGCCTGTTCCCAGATTCCCCGCTGCCTGTTCGCCGTCGGCGCCTCTGCCTCCTCGGCTCCGCTTGCTGGTTGCGGTCCCCACTTCCGGACCTCCGCTCGGACCGTAAGACTGACTCTGCTTCCTGTCTGCCTGCTTTTCCCGAACTTTTTGTGTGGACGAGTTTCCGTCCCGTCCGCTTGCTCGGCGGCCCGGTCCGGCACCGAGCTCAGGAGCCCTAGAGACTGCAACAAGTTTACGCATCCGCTGATTACCACGAGCCCTGAGCTCCCTCTACTGTCCGGACATAGGTACTACAGTCTACTAATTAAAGCTTCATATAAACTCTCCCAGGTTGACTGTGTTCTGCGTTTGGGTCCTACCATCCCCCGTTACAACTTGTCCTTCAGATTTCATTCCTACTTGGTTTTAAAAAGCTGTACTTCAGACGGTTAGTCCAGATATTTTAGCAATTAACTGCTCTCTGTCTACTGGTATTTTTAAACAAGCCACTGTTTACCCACTTTTAAGGAACTCCTCGTTGGATCCCCTAGTTTTAAGTAATTTTAGACCAATCTCTAAATTGCCTTTTTTATAAATTATTTGAAAATTTTCAATCAGGCTTCCACTCCTCACACAGCACCGAGACTGCTCTGGTCAAAGTCACTAATGATCTACTGCTTGCTGCAGATACAGGCCAATGTTCTTTTAATTTTCTTTGACCTCAGCTAAGCCTTTGATACAGTGGCTCATAATATCCTGAGGAACATTGTTGGTATCAGATGTGGCACTGGACTGGGTCTCTTATTTCTCCAACAGGTCCTTCTCCATTATATTGGGAGATGCTTCCTCCTGCCATGAGCATCTTTTTTGTGGGGTCTTCCAGGGGTCTGGTTTGGGTCCTTTTTTATCCTCCATTTACATGCTACCCTTGGGCCAAATTTTGAATAATATATATGTTCCGTTAAAGCCTGGTACCTCTGATGTCTCACGTCTCATGTCTTGCCTCACCGATTTCAAAAACTGTATGGACAAAAAAATTCTGCAATTAAATGACTCAAAAACAGACATCATAATAATCACCCCCCAGGGCCCAGCACTAGTAGCATTAACAACCTTTCCTCCAGTCTAGGTTCTCTATCTGACAACATCCGTACCGAGGCCCACAACCTGGGTGTTATTTTTGACTCTGTCCTGTCTTTTGATGCCCAAGTGCCCAAGTTCTACAATCCTGTTTTACCCAGCTTAGACAGTTGTCTAAGATCAGGCCTTTTCTCTCATCAGCAGACTTAGAGAAGGTAATCCATACATTTATCAGTTCCATACTGGACTACTGCAGACGTAATATCCAAAGGTTGCAACTGGTTCAAAACACTGCAGCCAGGTTATTAGCAGGTGCTAGGAGAAGAGACAACATTACACTAGTCTTTGCTGCCGCTGCCACACTGGTTACCAGTGTGTGTTTTAAAATTGATTTCAAGATTTTACTGCTTGTTTTTAAAGCTTTGAATGGGCATGAGGAGATCGGGCCTTAGCTGTTCGGGTCCCTCAGCTTTGGAACTCCCTGCCTGGAGATCTCAGGCAAGCAAACTCAGTGTCATCTTTTAAATCTCTTCTTAAAACTCATTTTTACCATATGGCCTTTCTCAACTGCTGATATTTGTTGTGTTTCATTATTGTATATTGTTATTGTTTTGCTCTGGATATGTATTTGTACTCTGTTTTACTGTTTTACTGTAAAGTACTTTGTAACTTCATTTTGAAAGGTGCTCTATAAGTAAAGTTATTATATATAGCTCGTCTTAGTTGAAATTGGAGCTCAGAAGTTACACTGATAATTTGAGAATTGTTGCTCAGGAATGCATTGCCACAATGGACAGCTGTTTACCTGGTAAAATGACACCAGACTACATTAAACCACATAATTTGCACTCACTCATGAAGCATATATATTACGTGTATGTGCTACACAGACCTCACTGGCACTGCTGATGAACAGCATGAGTCTTGACTTTTAACTACCACAACAGACACTGATCTGGATCGCAGATGCAACGTAATACAACAGATAGCGGCAACACTAACAATACTTACATGTAAAAACAGTGCGGACACACGGGTCTATATCGCATGAAAGGTGAATACAGTTTCAAACATGTTACTACACTGACATGTGCCCAAAGCTATTAGCGTGTTACTTCTGGGAAATTCTCCTGAGAGTCAGTTCCTGGGAAGGGATTGCTAAGGACCTAACCTGGTCCACCAAATCCACAACTCTCTCCAGAAAGGCAACAGTGCCTTGGGAAGGCAAACACCCTACCCATCACAACCATGTTCCACACAGCCATCATTGACAAAACTCTCACAAACTATATCACAGCCTGGAAAAAATTCTTTAATTTTACAGAAAATAGTAATCACTTCAGAAAATTTCAGTGGTGTCT
Source organism: Dactylopterus volitans (assembly GCA_901007715.1). Classification (NCBI taxonomy): domain Eukaryota; kingdom Metazoa; phylum Chordata; class Actinopteri; order Syngnathiformes; family Dactylopteridae; genus Dactylopterus; species Dactylopterus volitans. The sequence continues at coordinate 6,541 of CAAKHG010049869.1, read as the reverse complement.
CTCCTTGCCATTGCTGACACTAATCCAGATGTTTCAGTAAAGCTTTCAGCATAATAGTTGATCATTCTCACTTCTCCCTTCATCTCTGTGCACTCCTGACATCTGGAAGTAGATACCAGTGTATTAGAACTACAACCACGAGACAACACAGTACCACCAACCAAACAACCCTGCCCACCCATTTCCCCTACTGCTCCCCAAGCCAAGATTGCTGTTGCTGTGGAGAGCACGTCTGTGAAGACATCCCCTTCCTATCCCACAAGGCCACACTACATACATTCTAAGGCTGTAGGGGGGTCTGTCCCCAGTGGTGGGCGGGGAGGGTGGCGTGGGGGGCTGCTTCATTGTGGTGCCACTCTTTACTCCTTCCCCGCTGGAGGGACCACCCCCCTACTTTTAATTGCTACTAGACATTGAGGGCTTGTGGGGCGGGGCATGCTGACTACACTGTCTGCCAGCAGTGGGGTGTCCATGATCCAACGACCCCACAATTGTAATTGCACCATAGCTATCTACACACCACATATGTACGCCTCACTACAATTGCACAGACTGTCACATATACACTCGTGCCAACACAACACAGGCATGCTGGTTCGTGGGGCTGGGAGTGTTTGTGGCGGCTCCCCTTCGTAGTTGTGCCCTGTTGTCTCTCCTCCTCTGGCGGGGTGGTTGGGATCCGTGGCCTGGGTGGTACAGCTTCTTGTCCTGGGGTGTCGCTGGTGGCATGTGGTGGGCGGCACCCCACCCTGGCGGGAGTGGTGGTCAGGGCGGGCACAGGTGTCCCTGGCGGCTGGCAGGCCCGTTCCCAGGGACTGCATCAGTTCATAGTTCATAGTACATGAATGGTCCATGGGCCTGGCTGTGCTTTGTTTGGCCGGGGGGGGCCACCATGGCCACCGGTTGGTCGACTCGGCTCCCTGGCTTGGGGGTTCTCTCCATGCCCCCCCTCCCAACTGAGCTTCATTCGGACTGCTCGGGGTGTGGGTCTCTCACCTCCTCGGGCTGGCAGGCCCCTTGTCCGGGGTTGGGGCGGGCCTCCGGTGGGTGGGACCTTGGGGACTTGGGTTTCACTTGCGCTTGGGAGTGTAGAACGCTGGCCGGGCTGGGATTCTGCTCCCTCCTGTCCTGCTGTGTGCCTGTCTCTGGCCGGGGGTGGGCGGCCCTTGGTGTTCCTCTGCTAGCTCTCCTTGGTGGGGGTGGGGGGCATGGCTCTGTTGTTGTTGTCTTTGTTGTTTTTGTTGTTGTTTTTGTTGTGTCTCTCTCCCTCCCCCCCTTCCACAACTCCGCCAGGTCCTGCCCGGAATCTGCTGCTTTTTTTTCTTTTCATAATAATAAAGGAATGCAGATAATACAACAGGAGGAGAGCAGAGCAAATCTGTCTTGCAGCAACAGGGCCCCAGACCTCCCATTCTGTATGCCTTAGATGCCGGACAGGACACAAAAAAAAATGAGAGCCACAAACAAAGAACTTGAACTCAGCATCAAGATTCCAATAAACATTGCATTGCAAAGGCAGGGTAGGTGCGCAGGGCTATGAACTAAGCTGATGCTAACATCACACCGGTTCCCTTTTCCCAGCATTTTCCTCACCTATGTCCGTTCTCTGGCAAACAAAATGGTTGAAACACGGCTCTGCATCACCAACAACAGACGGATTATGGACTCAAATGTCATGATTTTCACTGAAACATGGCTAAACAACAGCTGCCCGGATAATGCTATTGAGTTAGCAGGACACTACACACACTGAGCCGACAGAATAGCAGACGAGTCCGACAAGACCAGAGGTAGAGGTTTGTACATTATATTAACAAAGCATGGTGCATGGACTTTACAACTACCGAGAGACAATACTCACCTAATGTGGAGTTTTTAATGGTCAAATGCAGACCTTACTACTTCCCCAGAGAATTCACTTCCATCATACTCACTGCAGTGTATACCCCCACCCCGGATGCTAATGCTAAGCTGGCAATGAAAGAACTTTATGCAGCCATTAGCAAACACCGCCTTCAGGTTAGGGGATGCACAGGCCTACAGTACAGCCAGGGCTGAGCTGAAGAGGGGCATCAAAAAGGCCAAACGTCACTACAAAGGGAAGATAGAAGAACACTTCTCCAACTTCAACCCCCGACGTATGTGGCAAGGACTCCAGATCATCACAGACAACAGGACCACCAACCCCTCCCCCATCTCCCTCCTCAACAACCGCAACGCAGATGTGACTTCAGACCACCAAGGCAGATGTGACTTCAGACCACCAACCACTGACTCTCTTCCCCACCAATTTAGGAGTGGTGCTGAGCAGGATTACAGTCCACAACTGATGGCATCCCTGGACGTGTTCTCAGAGCGTGTTCTGAGGAGCTGGCAGAAATGCTGACTGACATATTCAACCTGTCCTTGGCCCGTGCTGTGTTACCGACCTGCTTCAAATCCACCGTTGTCCTGTTACCCAAAAACTTTAACCCAACAAGCCTCAATGACTACCGAGCGGTACCCCTCACCCACATCATCACAAAGTGCTTCAAGTGGCTGGTCCTGGCACACCTCAAATCCTGCCTCCCCCCACCCCTCCCCCACCCTCACCTGGACGACTGGCTGCTCCAAACTGGTCAAGAAGGCTCACCAGTGCCCTTTCTTCTTGAGGACTCTGAGGATGAACCACTCTCCTCAGACATCCTGGTGTCTACCGCTGCACCGTCGAGAGCCTTGGACCAGAAGGCGTTGCAAAGGGTGGTGAAAGCTGCCCAGCGCATCAGCGGAGCACAACTTCCTGCCATAGAGGACATCTACAGGAAGCAGTGTCTGAAAAAGGCTGAGAAAATCATCAAAGACTCCAGTCACCCAGCCCACGGACTCTTCACCTTCCTGCCTCTGGGAGGCGGTACAGGAGCCTCCGGACGAAGACCACCAAGAACCGGAACAGCTTCTTCCCCACAGCTGTCACACTCCTGAACTCTGCCTCCTGACATCTGAACCACATTAACACTCGTGGGATGAACACACACACACACACACACACACGCACACACACACACACACATTTATAACTCCTTATTTATAACCCCCTAAACCCACAGCCTGTACATTTCATACTTATAACCCCTGTTTATAGCCTGTACATTTCATATTATAATCCCTGTTCATAGCCTGTACATCCAGTACAGTTATAGCCTGTACATACTTAAAGTTGTACATTGTAATATATTTATATTTTTGCTAAAGCACTTCTGGATGGATGCAAACTGCATTCCGTTGCTTTATACTTGTGACATGCACAATGACAATAAAGTTCTATTCTATTCTATTCTATTCTATTCTATTCTATTCTATTCTATTCTGTAGCATTATACAAAACAATGGTTAAGGAAGCTTGCAGACATTTTCCTGACCAGGATGATTTCTTCAGTTGGCGGTACGAAGATAATTTGCCTTGATTATTTCATGTCTTTCTGAAAGTAAGCACTTCTTCAGCTGAAACGTTTTCCTGTAATACCCCCAACCTTCCCACCCCATTTTGTCTTTCTATTCCCATGCCCCGCCTGCTCTATCTGCACTGTCCCCTCTCTTGTCCTTTGGCTCCTAGCAGCACCTCCTTATCACCTCCTGCTGAATGACTATGCTGCCAGCTCATTTGTGAACAATCAGTGTCGTCAGTATACAAAAGAGTGCAAAAAGCTTCTCTCCTCCTCTCTTGAAAGTTTTTGGATGAAGCAATTACGGGAGAGGAGATTGGAGCCAGGCCAAGATATGAGGCCAAACGAGAGCAAGAGGGAGATAGGAAAAGAAAGTGAGCAAGTGTGAAGCTGACAGCAGGAGGGTGAGGGAGAAGAGGAATGGGAGACAGGTGAAGTGAAGCTGTCCTGATTTCATGAATATTTTTTCCTGAACAATAGAGATAATCAAATATTCATGGACTAGGTAGAGGCCTGTTGCTCAGGATCACACCACCGCCACCCATAATCAGATTCCTGAAAGTTTTTACAAACCATCATGAAGTCTGTGTCCTGTTTGTACAGATATCATGTCCTTATTCAGTTGTAACAGTTGTAACAATACGAGCACACATTCTACATTCAGTCCCTCTGACTTCTTGTCTTGAGAGGTGCACATTATTTGCAATGATGAACACAATAAGACTCACAAATACACATCACTTACCCTTCACTACTTGAAAACGTACAGATACTCCTTGTCAAATATTACTCCAATACAAGTAAAACTATCTAAATAATTTTAAAGTAAATACTTCAGTACTTTGGCTTGAGTAAAAATATTTTTAAAAAATATCTCAGGAAATACAGAAAAAGCTTTATTGTCACTATACAATCCACTGATGCGATTCTGATACATACTGTCAAAAATAAACAAATAAAGGCAAGAAGCCTCAGAACACCAACTGAGCTGCATTCATCAACAAATTAAATTTCTTCATATTGTCGTTACATTTTGACTTATATTGACATTTACAGATAAACAACCATTTACCACGTTATCATTTACAGTACCTTGTTCCTTGATGTATTTTGCCATATTATGGCTACATCTTTAGTAGGGTTGCCTTCAAGTTGGAATAGTGGTGGGGGGAGCTAATTATCTCAGTCAAGGAAGGTATATTTCTGCTGATGTTGCTTTGTTTGTCTGTCTGCTGTTATGAATTAATTTGATGAATTCATTGTCATGTGTAGGAAATGGAACAAAGGACGTTTAAAGGGAGTTTAAGGGCTCTTCAGCATTGCCAGAGAGGGCA
>CAAKHG010049868.1:2252-20113 GCA_901007715.1 Dactylopterus volitans | reverse complement strand
GCATATTGTGTGTGTGTGTGTGTGTGTGTGTGTGTAATGTATGCGGCCTCACACCTCCGTGTTTTCCATGAATTTACATACGTCTGACTGCAGCAGCTGGAAGGAGGCCAGCAGCCGCATCAGGTAGCGCTCGGATGGAGATGCTCCTCGGCGGATTGTGGCCGTTTGGATGCGTGTGTGTGTGTGTCTGTCTTAAGATTGACCTCCTGACCTCTGAGCGGAGAGGGAGGGGGGAGGGGCCCGATCGCCTGCGGTGGGGCGGAAAACTGACGTCGGGGGTCAAATGGAAAAGGTGCCCAAGACGTGTCAAAGCTGGTGAATGTGCAGCTATATGTACAGTACGTGTGTGTGTGTGTGTGTGTGTGTGTCACTGCTGGACCCATGTGTTTCATGTGTGTTTGCAAAGACGGCTGAAATGGGATTTGAGCGAGGACGGCTTATTGTGTGTGTGTGTGTGTGTGTGTTTGTGTGTGTGTGTGTGTGTTGGGCAGGGCAGGGTTTACTGTTTCCTGCCTGCAGCCCAGTGACTTCCTGTCTTAAGACGCCCAGTTTCCATCCGAGCAACAGAACAAAATACTGCTACTGCAACACACACACACACACACACACACACACACACACACACACACACACACACACACACACACACACACACCATCATCATCATCACCATCATCATCAACACCATCATCATCACCATCACCAGCATCATCTTGAAGGTGATGATGACGATGATGATGATGGTGATAATGAGGTTGCCATGGTGATAACCCTCAGCCAGGTCGTTTTCTGCAGATGCCAATGAACACAAATCCCATCTTCTTAAGTGCCTCAGTAACAAAAAGCAATTGGGAATCAGTTTAGATGAAAGTTGGTTGTGTTGATAGTTTTGGTTTCTGCGTTGTTTCTAACATTCGCCACAATGATCTGCAACATAGTTTCACAATAATCATCGTTTGTTAATCACCGACACTCTTGATGTGTCGACATGGCGTTAACTAATCATGCACAGGTGTATTAATGTGAAGCACCGTCGTGTCATCAGAAGTGAAATCAAATGTGAGCTCCAGTCAGAAATGATGAAACAGATCAAAGCTGCGTTCATGCAGTCGTTTGCCTTCATCTGCCGAAAAAACCTTGAGGTGAAATGTGGACATTCACGCTTCAGTTTGTCTGTTTCTGAAGCCTCAGACTTTATTATCCTTATTATTCCGAAGTGAAATCACTGAGAAAAACTGCTGTCTCAGCACCTGCTCAGCCAGAGACGGCAGCTGTGAGACAGCAGGTGGCGCTGTTCCCTCCTCAGCTGTCTATGACTCTGCACAGGTTAGCATGATTGAGCAGTTTCTTTGCGCTGAGCTAGGCCAACAGATTCCTCGTGCTTTTTTTCTTTGTGCTAAGATAGCATTAGCATTTTCCAAATATCTCCATGCTAAGCTAGGCTGGCAGTTTCCATGCTCTGCATCTTTGCGCAAAGTCAGCTGTAACAGTTTCCCCGCTCTGGATCTTTGTGCTAAGCTACATTTAGCAGTTTCCCTGCTCTATAATAATGCTAAGCTAGGATAGGATTCCCTGCTCCTTGGTGTTGCTTTAGCGGTCTCCCTGCTCTGCGTCAGTTTCCCCGCATTGTGTCATCATGCTAAACTAGGCTAGCAGTTTACCTGAGAACTAGCCTTAGCATTATTCCCCTCTCTGCATCTTTGTGCTAAGCTACCTCTAACAGTTTCCCTCCTCTCACTCTTAGAGCTAAGCTAGCTTTAGCCGTTTTCCTGCTCTACATGTTTGAGCTTGGCTTAGATAACATTTTCCCAGTCCTGCGCCGTCGTGCTGCTTAAGCAGTTTCTCTGCTCTGAGTCTGTGTGCTAAGTCAGGCAAGCAGTTTCCCTGCCCTTTGTTTTCATGCTAAGCTAGGCTAGCTTTAGCAGTTTCCCTGCTCTGCATCGATAGTGTGGAGTCTCGGAGGTGCAGGAGCAGATATACAGGCAGATGTTACATAAGCAGCAGAGAACTCCATTAGAGCTGAATGGAGATGATTCACACACATTATCTAATTACACACACACACACACACACACACACACACACACACACAGAGTGACATCAACCGCTACAGACACATATAACACACTCTCATCTCCTAGCAACCATACCCCCCCCCTCGCATGCGTCATCAATTAAAGAGAACAGAGCAGGATGAGACACAGAGAGACAGACAGGGAGAGAGAGAGAGAGAGAGAGAAAGGGAGAGAGAGAGGCCGAGAGAGAGACAGGAATGGTTTTTAGAAGGGAGACAGGTGGACGGGCGTCAGGTTGCCAAGGAAACCATCAGGCAGGACGTTCCTTACGGTCTTTACAATGTTTTTCCGAGTCACTGGGGGAGACGGAGGAGATAGTGGACCACACAGAAGGCGTGAGGGTCGGGGGTGGGTAGAGGGGAGGGTGGGAGGAGGGTCGAGGGGGATAAACACAGGAAGTGCCGATTTATTTACTCGCAGTTAAACGTCTCCGCGTGCTGAGTTCAAATGCGTCGGGTCTCTGCTGCTCCGTGCGGCTCCATGTTGGGCGGCTGCAGCGTTTATTATTGATTTGTCATGTTTAGATGTCGAGTTGGCAGGAAGGCGAGAAAATTTGGAGCAGAAGAAGAAGAAGAAGAAACAGGCAGCTTGCAGCAGTTAGAAGCTCAGAGCTGCCGCCATGATTGAGATTTATACGTGATGTCATGAGACGCCGTCTTAAAGTGTCACCAACCAAAAACGATCACCTGGCGCTTTGTGGGGTTTTTTTTTTTAAAAACACGATTTGATAAATATGGAAAGCGAAACAGGAGGCAGCTCAGTTACGATCATCGTTTTCATCTCGCTGGTGATGTCACAGTAACGTGATTCACCGATGAGCTTGTTTGCTTTTGAGTTTGGCATCGCCTCTCGGTGCTGGATGCTAGCAGCTAACGCTAACAGCTAACACTAAGTACCGGGCGACGTGCCTCCACTTCCCACTGCAAAAAAAAAAAATGAAGCCAAAATATCCCGGATACAGATGCCGCCATCTTGCACTGGTGATGTCATTCAGAGTCAGAGTCTGCTCAGTGGCAATCAGGAAATGGAGCTGTGGAATCGAAGCCCCGCCCACCTCAATCACCAGTGATCAGTTTACTGTTAAGAACTCATTTTTGCATTGTGTAACAACCAATAACAGTTATAAAAAAGTTAGTGCTTCATGTCCTCCCCACTTTCTTATGTAGGATTCGGAAACAGACGTCTGTAAACAGTCATGAAGCCACGCCCCTTTTTTATAGCATTAAATAAACTCATTAGAACCAGATTTATCAAAAAAATAAATAAACACTTGAACAAACATCAGCGTACTTTTACTTTTTGGTTTGGTCCAGGTCCAACCCACTGACATGGAGGATGCAGGGTTTATGACCTGTACTGCAGTCAGCCACCAGGGGGAGACTTTTGAGCCGCTGGGCGTCGTGTCTGGTTCATGTTTGTGTCTGTGGTTTCACGTGAACTCGCAGCAGCACGTTGAAATGTTCCGATTTCCCGTTTATTTACATGAAAGTGGAAATGTTGCGCGACGTCGCGGAGCGCTACTGACTGCCACTGTGGGCGTGTCCCCGCAGATGTCCAGCTATAAGCGAGCTACGCTGGAGGAGGAGGAGGTGTCGGACGCTCCAACCGAGGCGGCCTTGTCTCCTGACAGAGTGGAGGTCAGTGAACGCAGCGCACGCACGCACGCACGCACGCACACACACACACACACACAACCAGGGGACTGTAAGCGAAGCGGGTTCCAGTTAGAATCAGACTCAGCTGAGCAGCAGACGTGTCCTCAGGAAATCTGAAAATCTCTGTGACTAAGTGCTCCCATGTGAGGAGGCTGGCTGGGGGATTCCCGCCCAGACGGACTCAGCGAGGCCTGGAAACATAGCGGGCGAGGGCGCCTGGCCTCGCCGGACCGGATGCGGCTGCAGCCCCGAGACCGCCGGCGCCGCCCATAGAACCGACCCTCCGTCGCCTCGCACGGTCAAAAGGCCACAGCATCAAATCCTCCACAAGCCTGCGAGAAGCAGCTAAACGCCAGAGCTTGAAGGTCTGGCTGGATCAATAATCACTGATCCCGATCAATAACACCCCTGAATGACGGTTCAGTGTCTCCGTCGTCTGTTGACGGTGATCATCAGCCGCCTTCTCTTCATCTTTGCTGAACTCAAGTTTCGATGAGCGTCACCTTTAATGCGGACGTGCAGCTGCGACCGTGGCAACTGCACACAACAAAGCGGGAGGTGGCTGTAACCATGGTAACTGCACACAACAAAGCGGGAAGCGGCTATAACCATGGTAGCTGCACACGACAGAGGGGGGCAGCAGTAACCATGGTAACTGGCTGCATCCACACTCATGTCATAAACACATGGGGATGATGTTTAGTTACCGTTTGTAACCATGGTAACTGCAGACACGGCACGGGGAGGCAGCTGTGAGTGTGGTGTGGGTGTGGGGCCGGAGGACATGGCGCTTCGAGGCCACTGGACCTTCAGGTAACTCACCTGTGGCTCTCTGTTCTCTCTCAGGTGGGCTTCAGGAAAGGAGGCGTGGACATTCTGGGGAGGAGAACCCAGCTGGAGGTTCTGCTGTCGGTTCTGCTGCTGGTGGCCCTGCTAGCGCTGCTGGCCTGCCTGCTGGTCCTGGGACTGGGATTCAGCTCCGGTAGCGATACCCCCCCCCCGCCAGAGCTGGTCTCCCCCGCCTCCTCCCCCTCTTGCTTCCTCACCTTTTTTTTGTCTTCTGATGATGTCATGCAGATGAGGGGCGTGGCCTGTGCTTGTCGGAGGCGTGTGTGACGGTGGCCAGTCAGATCGTGGAGGCGATGGACCGCAACGCCGACCCCTGCCAGGACTTCTACCAGTTTGCCTGTGGAGGCTGGATGAGGAAGAACCCGCTTCCTGACGGACGCTCGCGCTGGTCCACCTTCAACAGCATCTGGGAGCAGAACCAGGCCCTGCTCAAGCACCTGCTGGGTGAGACAGGCAGGCCGCTGGACAGAGGCAGACGGGTGGAGAGACAGGCAGATGGAGAGACACAAAGAAAAGAGAAATAGATGGGATAGATAGAGAGGTAGAGAGGTGGAGAGACAGACAGAGAGGAAGACAGGCAGGGACAGAGGTGGAGAGACAGACAGAAAGGTGAAGAGATAGACAGGTAGAGAGGTGGAGAGAGAGACAGGTGGCAAGACAGACAGGCAGGTGGAGAGACATACAGATAAGAGAAATAGACAAGAAGAGAAGTGGAGAGATAAACAGGCATCAAGGAAGAGAGACACGTACAGGACAGGTAAGGAAGACCGGCAGGGAGAGAGGTGGAGAGATAGACAGGTATAGAGAGGTAGACGGGTATGCAGGGACAGTCCGATAGACAGGTGCAGAGAGAGGTAGACAGGTGATGAGACAGGTATACAAAGGTAGACAGGTAGAGAGGAGTAGATAGGTAGAGAGAGATAGACAGGTGGAGAGATAGACATGTATAGAGAGGTAGATAGGCAGAGAGAGGCAGACAGGTGGAGAGGCAGACAGGTAAAGAGAGCCAGTTAGGTGTGCAGACTTAGACAGGTAGAGGCACAGAGAGAGGTAGACAGGTATAGAGGGGTAGATGGGTAGAGAGAGGTAGACAGGTAGACATGTATCGAGAGGTAGGCAGGCATGCAGAGGTAGACAGGTGCAGAGCGAGACAGACGGGTGGCAGGGGTGGGGGTCAGAGAGGGGCATTGTGGGAAGCGGCGTTGCCTGACGCCGGCGGCTGGTGTTTTCCAGAGAACGGGACCTTTAACGGCAGCAGCGAAGCCGAGAGGAAGACGCAGTCCTACTACCTGTCTTGCCTCAACACGCAGCGCATCGAGGATCTGGGCGCTCAGCCGCTCGTGGACCTGATCGCCAAGGTAACCGCTCGCGCGCCGCGCTGCCATGGTAACCGCCCGAGCAGAGGGGAGGCCGCGTTGAACCGGTGGACTGTGTGTGCAGATCGGCGGCTGGAACATGACCGGACCCTGGGAGAAGGAGAACTTCATGGAGGTTCTGAAGGCGGTTTCGGGGCCCTACCGGGCGCAGCCGTTCTTCAGCGTGGGAGTCAGCACCGACCCCAAGAACTCCAACAGCAACGTCATCCAGGTCGCCCCAGCGATCCGCCTTTGGTTCCGGGAACTACTGGATGCTCTCCGATGCTTAATAATCAATGGAAAAATTGATCAAATTGATGAAATACCCAATAAACAAATAGTTGAAACTCTTGGAATTCGGGAAACTGCAGGTGTGCTTGAAGCGGATTCTGTGCGGATCTCACTCACTTGTAAACTTCCTCTGCCTAGGTGGACCAATCAGGGCTCTTCCTGCCATCCCGAGACTATTACCTCAACAAAACAGCCAATGAGAAGGTGACGTGTGGCTCCTGTGCCAGCTCCTGTGCTGTGTGTGCACCTCCCAGTATGAACCTTGTGGCTGAACTGGTTCCCGCCGGTGTCCCGGTTCCAGGTGCTGCTGGCTTACCTGGACTACATGGTGGAGCTGGGGATGCTGCTGGGCGGGGAGAGGACCTCCACTCAGCTGCAGATGCAGCAGATCCTGGAGTTTGAGACGGCGCTCGCCAACATCACCGTCCCGCAGGACCAACGCCGCGACGAGGAGAAGATCTACCACAAAGTGACCATCTCTGAGCTGCAGGTGAGCCTCACACCTGAAGGCCTCTCAGGACTGGTGACTGCTGGTGACCTCATCAGCTCCAACAGCAGCCAGTAGGACCAGCACCAGTATCACCAGTATAATAATTAGTATTAGTAGTAACAGTATCATCAGTAGTATCAGTAGTATCAGTGGTATCAGTATTATTACTAGTATCAGTATCATCAGTAATATCAGTATCATCAGTAGTATCAGTAGTATCAGTATCATCAGTATCATCAGTAGTATCAGTATCATCAGTAGTATCAGTATCATCAGTAGTATCAGTCTGATCGGTAGTACTTCAGTAGTATCACGTGGAGTATTACTGCAGTGCTGTGTGCAATGCAGCCTCTGCAGCAGTTTTGTCTTTCAGCCTCAGGCTGCAGAAGCTTCTGGTGTCGCCATGGCGACTGTTGCTAAGAGCTGTTACTATGCATCTCTGAGGCAGCCAGGTTAGATAACAGAGCAGTTATATAACCACAATGGAGACATCAGGTGAGACACGGCCACAGCAGCATCGCCGCAGGTGAATCCAGTAGAAGGAGTCGACAGCGAGCAGCTGATAGCGGCCCCCCCCTCCCTACAGGCCGCCGCCCCCCCCACAGGCCGCCGCCCCCTACAGGCTGGCACCTTTCTCTCTTTGGTTGTTTATCCACAATAAGACACACCGGAGGTTCTCGTGCCTCCGACCCGGCGCTCTGTCAAAGCCGCTCGTCATCCCTAAACCGCCATTTAGTTTTTATTCCTTTTTAGGGACAAACGGGAAATGAGGACAGACAGGCTGGTAGACAGACAGACAGACAGACAGACAGACAGACGTTTCAACATAGTTTCATAATGAGCCCTTTAGACCTGGAGACCACCAGAGAGCAGCAGGGATCAGTGTTTCATCTCAGTTTCTCCCCCTGCGAGATGTACTCTCTTCCCACACTGAGGAAAGACAGACAGGCAGGCGGACAGACAGGCAGACAGACATTTACTGCCTTACAGTGTAGGTCTGAGGAAACCGTGGCGTCTGTAGCGTGCGGAGCGTCGGGGGGGTCCAGCGTTGCGTTGTACTGGAAGCAGACACTTTGGAAACGCTGTTACACAACACAAACTGTTTGGGGTGACGAAACCCAGCTGGGACTGTGGCGCAACAGCGGCAGGACGCGTCCCCGCAAACCTGCCGGCGGCGCTCTGTGCTCGGCCTGGCCTCGGCCCCCCGCTCTCTGCTGTGGTGGGCTTTGTGTCTGACGCCCCCTTGCTGCCGTGTCTGCAGCTGCTCGCTCCGGCGGTGGACTGGCTGGACTACCTGTCGTCCTCGCTGTCGCCTCTGGAGCTGAACGACACGGAGCCCGTCGTCCTCTACGCCAGGGAGTACCTGCAACAGGTGTCTGACCTCATAAACAAGACAGACCGCAGGTGAGACAGTCACACACACACACGCACACACTCTTCTACTTCTACGCGACCCAGCCGGTCCTACGCGGGGAGCTTGTTACCCGGGTAACGACCATGTCTAATTCCCAGCTAAGCTGATGTGTGATTGGATGGCGGCCGATACACGGGTGAGCACGTACGTGGCTACGTCATTACCTTCTCACGAGCCAATCACAGCGCTCGTGACGGCTTCCACCCCGCCTATCCTGGGGGCTTTTCTTTGTTGCGCCATTTTTAAAGGAAGAAGATGAAGAAGAAAGACGAGGAGAATAACCACGTCTCCAGTATTTGTATATTATTATATTTACCATGACATTGATTACTTAAATGCTGTGGAGTCATATTTGCTTCCTCACGCGGCGTCTTTGCCTGAGGTGGACAGACACCATCTGTTCAACGCATCGTTTCACAAGATGTCCAATTAGTAAAGCACTTTACAGGCCTGAGAGAAGCATGAGACATGAAGAGTAATCAGTGTTTGCAGTCAGTTTGATCCAGCCGGTCTCCTTCAGGGAGGAGAAGAAGCACCGAGCTGCCTCCTGTTTCCATAAACGCACTGTGGAGATCCACACCGGAGAGGCAGGTCCTGGTCCTCCTGGTCCTGGACTCACTCGGAGTAGCGGACCACCACAGCGCCATAGCCGCTCTCTTTCAGGGTTCGAGTGGTTTACGCCGGCAAGGAGTTTGGCGTACTTCTGGCGTAGTTTCAGATCCACTTGTTGTAGCTTGTATTCTCACGTACTCCGCAACGTCGGAAGGTTTCCCTCCGCTGGTCTTCATCGAAGTTCTCCTGGACACTCCAACCACGTCTCCGTGTGGACTCTCCGGCCTCCACATGCACCTTTACCGGCCCAGACGCGGCCCGCCGGTGGCGGCGTGACGGCGGCGCCTCATATGGCCTCAGTCTCAGCCGGCTCAGCGGCTCAAACTCCATCCTGCTGCTGCTCAGTCTGGCAGCCGGTTGACTGAATGTGCTGCCGATCGGCTGGATAGATGTTCAGGCGACCATCAGAGGAGACACCTCACCCGCCACCGTGGTTACTAAGACAACAACGGCCGACCAGGCCCGCAGCTACGCCATCTACTGGACAGTCCCAGTGTTCCCGGTGTCGGTGGTGCATGTTTGCATTGGCGCTACCCGCCCATTCTCTTGGAAGGTGGGCGTGTGTGAATTAGATTTCAGATTTAGATTAGATTTCCTTTATTGTCATTGCACATCACTGTTCAACGAAATTCTGTTTGTTGTTAGAAATCACTCACAGACCCGGAAAGGTTTCGCAGGCAATTTGCTGGAAACTGTGTGTGAAAGGGGGTACTGATAACCCCGCCCCTAGGACATAAAGCTGACCTTAATTCCTAGACATAGTGCATACCAAAGGTCCTTACCTGAGCCCGAACCTAAACCCAGCTCTAACCTTTTGGCTAAAACCAAGTCCTCACCTTCAGACTGGCCTTTAGAGTCGTCTCAGATAACGTGGACCAGCCAAAATGGTCCTCACAAGGATAGCCACTCAGGCACACACACATACGCATTCAGTGCCTCGTTGCCAGTCCAACCAGTCCAACCAGTCCAACCAGTCCAACCAGTCTGGCCTCTCAGTTACGAGAAGGAAACATACCATGTTCTCATCAGGGAACATACACAATTGCTCTGCTGCCCCCTGCCGGCTCAGTGCAGTCACTACAGCCATCGCAGTCAGATGGGCTCCGACGATTCAGCCAGAATCTGAGAGGGTGATTGATTATATGACAGAAAAAATATATAGTAAATTTGTGTTTTTCTGCCAAGTTTGACATGAATGCGATGTTGGGAAAAGTGATGACGGAGTAATCTGGCTAATGCACAGCTCCATAAAGACGGTGGTTAGGTGGGGCAGAGGAAACCGTGGCAACGGTCCATCTGCAGGTCTGAGTTTCCCTCGGGGGACTGAAGATCAATCACTTGCTCAACCACAGGTCCACGATGACTTCCCTTCATTTTCTTCTTCTTTTCTGGATTCAAGACCGCCGCCATCATTCACCGCAGCTCCGCGGCCGCGACGTCCCCGAGTTCCCAAAGAGGTGGTTGATGATGAGCGGCGAGCGCCGTACTTTCAGTGCTGCTGCACATCAAGAATTCATGGCTCCATGATTGACTGACATGACATGGCGTCCGTCCCGAGTCTGATCGGGCATTTGTGTTGTCAGTCCAGTTCCATTTCAGAAGACGGTTTAACTAACAGCCGCTATAGCAGCAGGTCTCACAGTCCAACCACCTGTCTCTCTGTCTGTCTGCTTCTCTCCCTGTCTGACTCTCTTCAGCCTGCTGAACAACTACATGATGTGGACGTTGGTTCAGAAGACGGTTGCCAGTCTAGATCAGCGCTTTGAGAACGCTCAGGACAAACTGCTGGAGAGTCTGTACGGGACAAAGAAGGTACCGCGACGACAAGTACCACTGTTATGGTTCTTAATGCCGCGAAAACTCTTCATAGTACTTGACTGGTTGTAACCGGTTGTGCCGCAGTCCTGCACGCCACGCTGGCAGACATGTATCGGGAACACTGATGACACACTGGGCTTCGCGCTCGGAGCGCTCTTCGTCAAGGCGACCTTCGACAAACACAGCAAAGAGATTGTGAGTCAGAGTGGATCATCTCTTCACTGTCTCGCTGTCTGTCTCTCTAAAGCAGGGAGACAGGTGAACTGGTTACGTATTTGTCTTCTCCAAACGTGTCTCTCTCTCTCAGGCTGAGGAGATGATCAACGAGATCCGCTCAGCATTCAAAGGAGCTTTAGACCGCCTGAACTGGATGGACGACCAGACGAGAAAAGCTGCCAAAGACAAGGTGGACAGACGCATAGACCAGTAGACAGACACACAGACGGGTAGACAGTTAACAGATGCTGATTGGTCCTCCTGTGTTAACTGTCTCATTAGGCGGATGCAATTTACGACATGATTGGTTTCCCAGAGTTTATCCTTGACCCCAAAGAGTTGGACGACGTTTATGACGGCGTGAGTGACATTTGCCAGTCAGTCGCCGGCAGACAGGTGGGGGAGACAGACGGGCGGAACTGAACGTGTCCTCTGTTCCGTTTCAGTACGACGTGTCAGACGAGAGCTTCTTCCAGAACATGTTGAACTTCTACAACTTCTCATCCAGAGTGATGGCCGACCAGCTGAGGAAGACCCCCAACAAAGACCAGTAATAAGATGAAGAACAGCATCACACACCAGCACCTCTGACACACCACCAGCGAAAGCTCCTTTCACACTGGCAAAAAAAAAACCCAAACACCCGCAAAGACCCTGGCGTTTGCCTTCAGTGTGAAAGGGTCCGATCAGCATTCACTTCTGGGTCACGTGACTCTGCGGATATTTATCGGCTCAGCCACAGATCAGAAATGACGTAAACACGGCCCCCCGGTGCTCATGCTAGGATACTACATAGGTGCTGACATGCATGTGTCATAGCATGGCAGAAAGGCAGTCGTACCTTGGTCTGCTGGGAATGTGAAAGGAGTCAATTACGTATTTTTAGCTGACGTAAAAAACCCACGTATACACTGATCAGCCTTAACATTATGACCACCTGCCTAATACTGTGTGGGTCCCTCTTCTGGACTCCACCAGACCTCTGAAGGTGTTGCTGTGGTATCTGGCACCAAGATGTCAGCAGCAGATGCTTTAAGTCCTGGAGGTTGTGAGGTGGAGCCTCCGTGGATCTGGACTTGTTGGTCCAGCACATCCCACAGATGCTGGATCGGATTGAGATCTGGGGAACCTGGAGGCCGAGTCGACACCTCGAACTGGTTGTTGTGTTCCTCAAACGTTCCTGAAGCATTGTTGCTTTGTGGCAGGGAGCATTATCCTGCTGGAAGAGGCCACTGCCATCAGGGAATACCGTTTCCATGGAAGGGGGGACATGGTCTGCTACAATGCTTAGGTAGCTGCTACGTGTCAAACAACGGACCACACGGGCCAACCTTCACTCCCCACCTGCATCAATGAGCCTTGACCTCCATGACACTGTCACCGGTTCAGCCTTTTCCCCCTCTGGCACCACTTTTGATAGGTCCTGACCATTGCAGACCAGATCAGAATGTTATGGCTGATCAGTGCATGCTTACATTGGTGCAAAAAAGGTACAACACATACATTCTCTTAGAGGAACCGAAGAACTCAACCTAAGTCCTTTGCTGTTCCAGTTCAGAACAACCACAACGACAAAGTTTCAAGTCCTAACATGATTGTTATGTCAGATAACTGCGTCTCAGGCTCAGCTGTGTCCGGGAACACATGTAGATAAATCAGCCTTCAAACCCAACACAGTAGAGACCTGCTGCTTCAGGAATCATCAGAGAGCAATTTAGGGACAGAAATTCAAAAACCTGCATCGTCTGACTGAGCAGTTCACCATCGCCATGGAAACACAACGCTGCTGCTGCTGCCGCCACAGACTGGTAGGACCTCCTAATGACTCCTCTCCTTGTCTCCTCTGCTCCTGCAGGTGGAGTATGACTCCCCCTACAGTTAATGCCTACTACATGCCCACTAAGAATGGCATCGTCTTCCCTGCTGGAATCCTTCAAGCTCCCTTCTACGCCCATGACCACCCAAAGTCTGTTTACCCGCCTGTCTGTCTGCCTTTAGAGGAGCAGTTACTTGCATAGTTGTCCTAAGATAAATCATCATGACGTTTTTTTTCCTATCATATTAACGTAATGACCTCTGCAGCATGTTGGGGGGCACTGTCAGGAGTTCAGACCGGTCTGTTTCCTGGTTTTTGGGCTCCTCGGACCTGTAATTTTAATGTGCCTGTGCTTGTTCGCAGGGCGTTGAACTTTGGTGGGATCGGCGTGGTGATGGGTCACGAGCTCACACACGCCTTCGATGACCAGGGTGAGTCTGGAGTGCTGGTTCTGATAGGCAGACTGTTGATCAGACTGACTGATTTAGAGATTTCATTCCGATGGGCAGAGCTGGAGGCGTGAAGATCGAAGCAGCAGTTCATAAATCAGGGTTGAGTCATGTTTCACTAGTCAGGCAACGGTCAAGTCACCATGACAGGGAGACCTGAAGTTTTGTGCCGTTGTCCCCGTGTGAGCAGGTCGGGAGTACGATAAGGAGGGGAACCTGAGGCCGTGGTGGCAGAACTCATCGGTGGATGCTTTTCGACAGAGGACGGAATGTATGACGGACCAGTACAGCCACTACACTGTCAACGGTGAACACGTCAATGGGAAGCAGACGCTCGGCGAAAACATCGCCGACAACGGAGGCCTGAAGGCTGCGTACCACGTTAGTACCGCCAGACTGAACCAGGACCCACAGAACCGCACCCGTTCATCGATGTCACTCACACACATAACCGTGTGCCGTTTCCTCCCTCAGGCCTATCAGGACTGGGTCAAGAAGAACGGAGAGGAGAAGAGACTCCCTGCCGTCAACCTGACTAATGACCAGCTCTTTTTCGTGGGATTCGCTCAGGTGAGGCCGCAAAGGCAAACACACACAACTCAGTCCAACAGCGCCGGTGCCGGAGCCACCAGCGTCTGCCTGGGTTTCAATGAAACGCGAAAAGAGTTTTTGCATCTGTGTTCCAGGTGTGGTGCTCAGTTCGTACCCCGGAGAGCGCTCACGAAGGCCTCGTGACCGACCCCCACAGCCCCCCCCGCTACCGCGTCATCGGCACGCTTGCCAACTCTCCAGACTTCAGCCGCCATTTCCGCTGTCCCGCAGGGACACTCATGAACACTGGGAGGCGCTGTGAGGTCTGGTAGACCGACCGAACGGGAGAGGTCTTGTCAATTAACAGGTCAACGGGTTAATCGGGAACAGGTCTGCCAATTAACAGGTTGACGTGTTAATTAAGAACAAGTCCGTTGATTGGCAGGTGAGCAGGTCTTAATAAACAGGTCATCCTGCAATTCGCAGGCTGGTTAGTGTCTTAATTAGCAGCCAGGTCTGGTGGGAGGGGTCAGGTTCATGTGTCGATTAGTGACGATCAGACAGACTCGTCTGGAAATGAGATGGACTCGGTGGACTTCACACAGAGACACGCTGGACTGATGATGATGAAGATGATGGAGCCACACTGGACGATGATGCTGATCAGCATTTCTGCTTTAGCACAGTTATTGATGATTATTATTGTTATTATTATTATTATTAATAGGCTTTGGTTTGCGTGTTGTATGAAAGACTTTGGTAACTTTGTCCCTCTTTGTTGACACCACTGTGATGACGTCATTATCCATGGAGACGTGTGTTTGTGTAGAAAACGCTGTTGTCGTAGGACGCGTCAGAAGAAACTTGTCTGCTTGGCCTTTCAGGTCCTCAGAGGTCAGGTGTGTCACTTCCTTAAGGTTCCCCAAAAAGTAACATGTGTCGCCTTCTTTAGTGTCCTCAGGTGTGTCACTTAATGTACTGTCCTCAGTTGAGTCACTTGGTGCAGTGTCCCCACATGTGTCATTTCCTTACGTGTCCCAGGTTGAGGCACTTAGTTAAGTGTCCCCAAGTGTGTCACTTAATTAATGTTCCCAGGTCTGTCACTTCCTTAAGTGTCCCCAGTTGAGACACTTAGTTAAGTGTCCCCAGGTGTATCACTTCCTTAAGTGTCCTTAGTTGAGTCACTTAGTGCAGTGTCCCCACATGTGTCATTTCCTTACGTGTCCCAGGTTGAGGCACTTAGTTAAGTGTCCCCAGGTGTATCACTTCCTTAAGTGTCCTCAAGTGTGTCACTTAATGTAGTGTCTCCACATGTGTCACTTCCTTAAGTGTCACCAGTTGAGACACTTAATGCAGTGTCCCCACATGTAACTCCAGGTGTGTCACTTAATGAATGTCCCTTGTTGAGACACTTAGTTAAGAGTCCCCAGGTGAATCACTTCCTTAAGTGTCTCCACATGTGTCACTTCCTTAAGTGTCTCCACATGTGTCACTTCCTTAAGTGTCTCCACATGTGTCACGTCCTTACGTGTCCCCGGTTGAGACACTTAGTTAAGTGTCCCCAAGTGTGTCATTTAAGCTCCGTTTCCACCAAGCACTTCAGTTCAGTTCTGTACGTTCTGCATGAGAACAGTATCTGGATCTAGTTTGCGTTACCACTGCAGACTGTACTGTACATGGTCCTGATGTGGAACCTCCTCCAGGTCTTCCTGTCAACACACTTGTTGTGGTCTTTGACACACGATAATCACTGTGGAGCTTTTAGCTTCTGGTCCTTCGTCGCTCGGCCGTTGGCTGAAAGTTCTCCGCAGCCTCTCTGAGAGACCAGCTGGAGAACCTTCTGGAGAACCTTCTGGTTCCTTGCTGCTCCGCCCAGCTTCCACTGTAGCTCCTCCCTCCCTCTGTATTGTGCGCTGCCGTTTTCCACAGAAAAAAACAAAAATCTGGAATCTCCACTGGTGAAATGGATGATACATTTAAACATGGTGCTTTTGTGTTTGTGATTTATTCGCACCGTCGCGTCTGGATCTGTGTGACCAATCAGGGGCTGCAGTGTGTCTGGTTCCACCCTTTAGATACAGGATCAGTTTGCTGGGTACCCCAACGGAGGGGTCACCAGAATCAGGAGGGTGCGGTTTCTTTGGTGCCAGCCACAACTTTTGTCAGTGGAAACACCAAAAAGTGCAAACAGAACCGGCGTGTCTGGTGGAAACGGGCCATTAATGTGGGGTTACTAGTTCCAGTCACTTCTTTAAGTGTCCCCCAGGTGTCCCTTGTTCCTTCATTCGTCCCGAGAAGTCGGGTGAATCCGTCCTCCTTTCACAGTTCAGTTAGCTCATTTTGGCTCAGGTTGAGAAGTCGTTAACGGTTTGATATATTTTAGCTGAATCTCTGTATTTGACGTGAATGTTGTAAAGGTGGAATGAGCTCCGGCTCTCGACTCCGAGGTTAATGTTTGCAGTTTTGTTCATTATATTTGAAGGGCTAACAATTAGCTTCTCCAATAAGCTAACATCACTTGCACTTTACGTCACGTCAGCCAGATTGTGTGTTTAGTAAGTAATCAGCAGTGTTTCTTTATCGTCGCGCCTACAAGAAAGATTATTTAGCTTCTGTTTTTTTTATATATATATATATATACATACCTATATATAACTGACAGGAATCCCGGAGCAGGGACATGTGAGTGTTTTCAAATGCGGTGAAATGAAGGATAATAAAAGAGACCACTTATGGAAGTGATGCACCTCACGCCAGGGGACTCTCCTCTCCTCCCACCGGAGCTGGAGTCCATGTGTGGTTGGACGCCCTCAGGGAGGAACCTTTCCTGCAACAGCACTACAAAACGTAACAGCTAGCATTAGCCCAGTGCTAACTACCGCTGCTCCTGGCACATTTTATTTTTCCAGGAAGGGTTAGAAACACGAGGTCACCCGGTTTTCTCAGAAACTGAAGGAGAAGGAGTCGGGTGGGTTCCAAGTTCAGCTGTGAAGGACCATTAAAGACAATACAAACATGGCGTCTCTCGTCTGACTTCCTGTCTGAAACGTCGGCCGTCGTCTCCACAAACGTCACCAGGATTTAAATCTTTTGGATTCATGGATTCAGACATGAATCCCACTGGATGAGACTTTTCTCAGCCCAAACAAAGGAGATCATTGAATTCCCTTCATAAACCTGTAGAACTCTTAATTTTTCCACTAGTTTGAGAACCGCATAAAAAAAAAGCACCTTGATTTAAGAGGCTTATTAGGAGCAAACGATTTTGGTGTTGGTAGGTGGTTTGTTTAAATTAATACACGATTTACCTGATTATATAGGTATGTATCGAGAGTGTTACTAGGTAAAAAGGATGTAATATGGTTTAATACTCCAGCTTTGAATCAAGAAACTGGTTTAATGTTATTAGGTGACATGAAGGTCTCACGCTTGATAACTTAAAACAACATTATGTTAATACGCTTTATTCTCCCGATCGCCCAGTATGACACAGTTTAACACTCTTCAGTCCATACGAATACTTAAATGAAATGAAACTTAAGTTATTACGTCTCCTCTGATGGTGACCAGCCACTGTTTGCACCTGATTTGAACAGCAGGTGGAGCTGTCGACCTGTACGTTCAACCAGCCACTTGACTTGCCGCCCATCTTCTGTGTGCTTAACGGTGATCAGCCATAACATTATGACCACCTGCCGCATACTGTGTAGGTCCCCCTTTTGACCCGTGGAGGTCTGGACTCCACCAGACCTCTGAAGGTGTTGCTGTGGTATCTGGCACCAAGATGTCAGCAGCAGATCATTTAAGTCCTGGAGGTTGTGAGGTGGAGCCTCCATGGATCTGGACTTGTTGGTCCAGCACATCTCACAGATGCTGGATCAGATTGAGATCTGGGGAACCTGGAGGGCGAGTCAACACCTTGAACTGGTTGTTGTGTTCCTCAAACGTTCCTGAAGCATTGCTGCTTTGTGGCAGGGAGCATTATCCTGCTGGAAGAGGCCACTGCCATCAGGGAATACCGTTCCCATGGAAGGGGGGACATGGTCTGCTACCATGCTTAGGTAGCTGCTACGTGTCAGAGGACTCCTGACTCCTTTCTATCAGAACCAGCAGCAACTGTTTCAGCAGTCTGAGCTCCAGTAGCTGGTTCTGTTGGATCGGACCACACGGGCCAGCCTTCACTCCCCACCTGCATCAGTGAGCCTTGGCCTCCATGACCCTGTCGCCGGTTCTTCTCCTTCCTTGGACCACTTTTGATAGGTCCTGACCACTGCAGACCAGGAACCCCCC
>CAAKHG010049867.1:8245-38106 GCA_901007715.1 Dactylopterus volitans | reverse complement strand
TTGAATTGCTACCAGAGAGCTGAGCACGAGAATTTCTGATCATACTGATGATGACCTACTGATGAATCCAGTAAGATTCTTCCTCATCCTGTGCTGAGCTCGCTGGCTACAATTCAAACAAAAATTGTTTCCTTTTGATTAGTCACAAATTGACAAAATTGGCAATGACAATTCATCATCAGTGCAAAAACCCATTAACTCAACCTTTTCTCCTAAAACACGGCCAATCAAATGCTGGGATTCAGCTCTCCATGCATAATGTGTAATAGTTGACTTCTGATGCTCCAGACTTCAGTAGGTGCCATGTTTATATTAGTCTTTAAAAACCTCATCTACAGTACTGTATGTCAGGCAGCAGAGGCACTTTAAGGCAAATAAAGAGTTGTTTTAAGCGTCTGTGGCTCTGAAAAGATGCACCGAAGCAAAATAAGCTTCAAACTGATGGGTCATCAGTTTTGTCTTTACACATCATCTAAGGAATGTTCCACACAAACCAGAACATTCAACAGAATCGTGAAAAACATACTTCGTACTCCATGCAATGGAACAACTGGATCACGCTCATACAACTGCGCCGCTCTGGTGGATGAACTTTCCAGACTTGAGGGAAAACGTTTCAAAATCTATTATCCTGCATTTTGTTCCAGTGAACATGCAGGGAAAATCCTAGGTGCAAACCTGGGACTTTTCATTTAGCAGAAACCAACTTTTCTCAATATGTTTTGAATAACACAGTAAAAAAAACAGACAGAGAGATTGACAAATCTCAGATCGCGTGTGATGCCTGGTCAGTTAAAATACCACCTCTGTCTTTATTGTCATATTATCATCCTATCCTTATGAAACTTGTTTGGTAATCAACCCTGTGACCCACATCTGTGCTGTCCAAAACAGTCTGTTACGCTGAACTCAATATTTGCCTTTACGTAATCATCATGACGGATTGTTCTGCCTGTAAGTGGTTGTAGTTCTGCAAAAAAGATCATATTTTAGGCCAAATAAAGGCAGGGATTAGAACAAAGCACATCAGTCCACGAGTGAACTGTGCGGAGAACATTAACAGCAGCTGCACAAGCTACGGGAATAAGTATTTCATCCGTCCATACGTGGCGCCGCTCTCTGTTATTACTAATCCTCATCACTCATCTACAAAGACAATTTGTTTCTGTCTGTGTGTGTTAACCAGACTGTTTAAGCCTCAGCCTGGCATTAGACCTCTCCGAGGACCGCCGTGTAGCCCAAATGGCTACTTCAGGACCAGCTGGGTCCTGGCAGTGCCACATCCAGTGGAGAACGAGCTGCACTCATGCACAGTCACTCTCCAAATCTCCTGACAGCACAAAGAGTGCAACGCTGTCCTGCCAGAGATGAATTTAACAGCTTCCCAATCCCCCCATGTGCTGCATTCGCTCGGTTAATTGGGATGAAGCACTCAGGAAATTCAAATGATAAACAACACGTGAGAAGTATTTTTGAGCCCCTGCACATCTGTAGTCCATCCAAACAGATGCCACTTATGTTGCCAGATCTGCGACTCGCCGGTTAGTTTTGTTGTCCTTGTTGTGGCTTCTTGGGGTTATTAGTCCTTAGTTTAGTTTTGTGACATAATTCCTCAAAAGGTCTGATCAACAAAATGAATATGAATAACACCTGTGTGGTCAGGCAGGATATTAAACAAGTGTTTATTTGCTTTATTGCCTTGATGAGAAGAATGACATCACTGATCTCAAACGGATGGAAGTTGAAGATTTGCAAGAAAGTCAGCAAGATTAATGCTGTCTGCCATATATGTTAATATTCTTGTTTGTATTAATAAACATCCTCAATGAGAGTCTGTAGCTGCAGCTCCAGACGTACCAAGACTGGTGTGAGTCATCTTTTCATCAAACTTTCAAGAAGAAGGCCAATGAGTTCGTGTTCCTCACTATGGAACTTTTGCTTTAATGCAGCCGACATAAAACATTAATCCGTTATTGCTGACATGCCTGTCGAGCAATTCACAGTAGCAATGGTGGAAACTTTACCTCATGGCAATAATGATTTTTGGAAATATGAATGCACCAACGAGAAGTGATCCGGCTTAAGGAAACGTGTCACTTCATATGTTAAAATTTAAAGGTACTTTTTCTACATCAAATAAATGCAACAAATATATCATGACGTATTATTAAATATTTAAACACATATCTATATCAGCTCATGGGTGATGGACGAGCTGAAGGTTACTCCATCCCACCTGCCCTGGCTTTGTAGCATTGTGCGCAGCGCAAACGTCAAAGTGAATCTTCTGACATCAAATGAAGGGCATATTTGAGTGTGTAATCTCTCTCTTTTAAGTTTTCCTCTGATAAAATTCTAATTAACTTCCATCCTGGGTGACAACGGGTAGGGAGCAGAGACGGGGAGCCGCATCGGGAGTAAAAGCTGAAGAACTGGCTGTCGGTGTTGAAGTAAGGTGTTCCTGTCATATGGAGACAGACAAGCTTCGAATCCGTGGGCTCCTCTCCAAGTCGGCAGCGCGCCTGCTGTTGTAACTCATCAAATAAAATCTGATTTGTTCAGTAGAGTTGAATGGCCCTGGAGGTGAAATGCATCCAAATCAGCTTTTGACACACATCTGTCTGCCTATCTGGATAATGCCTGAGCAGATGCAGATCAATGTAAGGAGGTGCGCTGCTTTGGTGCATGCATCTGAATAGGAAGTGTGAGCACAATATAATATTTAGCACATACTTATCAATGAACGTACTCTCCGTGAACTATCGCTCTCCTCCTCTTCATCTCTGTCTGCTCTAAACACACAAAAAGGATTAGAAAGCTGAGAATCGGTATTCCATCCCTCAGTCTACGAAAGCAGCAGCAGCAGCAGCAGCAGCAGCAGTGGGGTGATTTAATATGAGGACAGAAAACTTGGTCACCTGTCACCCCGAGCATAATGCAGTCTCAAGCATATCAGGGTGCCCCAGCTGTGACTGTGGAGTCTTATCATTTCAAATCCGTGTAACATTTTCTACTCTCTCTTTTCTCTCCTCTTCCAACTAAAAGAAAAAAAAAAAAAAAAAAAAAACAACTCTCATGAATCTCGTTGCCAGTGATATTTTTCCTTCCTCAGCCAGTGAGCAGAAGAACGAAAATAAATCTGAGTGCTCTTTAAGGTCACAGAGAGAAATCACAGATGCTCATGTCCCTGATTGTACCATGGCTGCATGGAGTCTTGCACCCAGAGGAAGTAAGAGGCAGGGAAGCTTTCTATTAATTCACCCCTGAGAGAGCCTTCTTCCCGGTTTTGGATGACTTATTTTCTTGTTTGCCGGGCTGTTTCCCTGCAAAGGTGCTGTTCGCGATGGAGGGAAAAGGAGGGAAAATGTGATATTATAAAAAAAAAAAAAAAAAACAGCCCAAAAAATAGATCAGCGCTGCTCAAGATGACTCATGCTCAAGGAGAAAGCTGACCTGATCTTATAAATGTGTCATATTTCCCTCAGACTTCCGGAAAACCTCTCATCATCTCGTGAATCCTGCCAGTTTAAAAACAAACACCTCTGCACCAAGGTGGATTCCTGTTTGAATGAGCCATGCCCTTTAGTGAGTCAGGGATTAGAGTCTGCCTCCATAATGAGGACAAGTAGGGATCTATGCTGAGCATATCCTCAACAAAAGGTCACAGATCAATACCTGTATTCCAATATGAAAAATGTTTCCAAGTCTGTGGAAGGGAAGCGATTATCTGCTGTTAATCAACAGTAAATAGCCACCTGTGCCATAAGTGAAACATACTTTACTGGCAAGTGCGTTACTCTAAGTAATGTGTATTATGCTGCATATTCACCCAGCAGAAATGCAGCCGACATTAATAGTGTTGAAAATGTTGTTGATGCATGCTGGACTCCATGACAGAAAAATCATTTTTTTGTAGAGAATTAACAAGAATCAATTTAAAGACTTGGTTCAAAAGTAATTAATTTGAGTGCAAAAGGAATTATTATGGATTATACCCCTCTGAGCAAAAATCCATAAACTTCTCAGTGCACTCAGAGTTTAGAGTCAAATAATTGTATCTTTAACCTTTGTTAAAGTGTCTGTATCTATTAGATGACATTTATTTATATTTTGCTTTTTGTACACCTGAACATTCAAAATACACAGTATCATGAATGAGGGAATTTACATGTTTAAGTCAAGTCCTTTTTGCATTTATTTTATTTTTTTTTAAATCCGTGTGGTTGTCTAAATTCATGACGGAGCTTTATGCATTTCGTCTGCATAGCAACAGGTCTGGTGCGACAGCGTCAGTGATTACAGGCGTAATTACAGCCTCAGTTCAGGCTGCAGGTGAACAAGTGAGGTTGGTGACTCATCTTACGCACCGGGCCTGTCTTAGATTAGTATGCAGGCTACACCATTTTACAGAAAGGAAGACTGTCTTAAGTTAGATATCCGACCCCCAGGCTAACTCAGTACCATGAGCTAAGTTGCCATGGTAACGATCTGTAGCACCTGCTATCCAGGGGCATCAAATAACAAACTATAGCAGAACATGGCTCAGAATTTGTGGTTTGCTAACATGTTGTGGGCCGAGTGATTACAGAAAACATTAAGTGTTGAAAGAATCCACTTATTCAATATCGGTGCAACATGGTAACGCCTTCCAGTGTTTGTCACTGGGCTCTGTCTGTTCTCGTTATATATATGAGGAAGCTGAGATATGGAACATTCATATTAAAATTTGATGTGTTCATCCCCCAGGAATATCAAATATAAACTGAAATATTGTCAGATCACCAAAACCACCTTCTCGCTCTTCAATATTTTGTTTGTTTTTTTTAGTTTAATTTTTCAATGTTCACTTGTTAGTAGATCATCAATCTTATATTTCCTTCTAATGCTTACATAGTTGAGATTACTTTAAGAATCCTCTTTGTTTTCTCAGTTGTTATTGTGTGTCTTGGAGTCTGTTTATGTGCAAACACATGAAACCCGAACCAAAACATGCAGCAGTGAGGTTGAGGCTGAATGATGAGGGAGCAGCCGTCTGGGTTCCCGCTGCCGCAGCCTCTCGCCTCGCGACCTACTCCGAGGATTCATGCTGGTGGAAGTTTTCCCTATTGAACCCTCTGTGAATTTTCCCAGTAACGTGTCCGTATCCAAGTGCTGAACCAGAAGCTGCTGAATGGATGTTGCACAGTTGCTCAGTGAGCCATGTTTTTCATTAAAAAGGATGCCACAATAATTGCAGACTTCTGAGGACCAGATGAACATGATAATGCAATACTTGGAATATGTGACATTTTGCAAATGCTGCAAATGTGTGGTCCGTTTGCTTGCAGTGCTTTGAGCTTCCAAGGGCTGCCATACTGCTCATTCTCTGAACTGCTGATACTTACATGTATAGTAAACAGTGTCCACTTGGAGGTTAAAAAAAAAGGTAAAAACATGACAGGTTATGCAAGATTTATCTTTGAAAAAAAAAGAAAAAAAGAAAAAAAAAAGATTCCAGCCAAATTTCGAGCAAACAGCTTTTCAATTTACCAGAACGTATATGATGTTAATCGACATGCTAAGGAAGGCAAGAATTAGCTGATAGATTTCAGGTGCAGCTGGAGAGATGGTCACAGTGCGTCTCTTGAAATCTTAGAGCACAGTGCACTCCGCTGGCAAGTCCAAGCCACAGCAAAGCCTGCGGGAGCCCAATTATTGAACTCAGTCTTTTGTGTTGATTGAAGATGAAAGGTCTGTCAAGTAGGCTTGACTGTAAATCTCTAGAAAATATAAAATCATGAAAAAGAAGCTAACAGTGAGCTGCTGGGAGTCAGCGCCAAGCCAAGGATGGTAGAGCAGGCGCTTCTCAGCTTTTCCATCTGTGATCCATCTTTTTTACATACGCTGGTCTTCTGAGTAGCCAAGCATTCTGTTTCTCTGTTTCTCTGTAAACCCCAACACACTCTCTCTCTCACACACACACGCGCGCGCGCACAAACACACATACACACACACGGCATCGGATTCTGCATTTCAAAGCTTCCCATAGAGAATGGTTGTGGCCTTGGCTTTAGAGGAAAAGGATGGGATATGTTTCATAAAGGATTTTATGTGGTTTTATATTTCTCACTGGCTCCACTCTGCCGTACGCCATTTAGGGTTGTGCTTGTTTTCCAAGCACTAGAATTAAAACCTCTTTCTGACATAAGAGCCAAGAAAAATCTAAAAAGGGAGCGTAAGAATTTGAGACGCCTACCTCCAGGGGGTTGGTTGTGCTTGACTTCAATAATACAGGGCAAATTTATGCTCGGACTGACTTCATTTCTCCGTATTTCCTCAATCGTGCCACCGACCGGTTCCGTACCTTCCCGCTGAAACGCATTTGGGAGCTGTGAACTGAACAGTGGTGGATATATGAATATTCAATTTATGTTAATGAAAATATGATTCCATGAACGGCTACAGTGGCAGAATACATTAAGAAAATAGCTTATCAAAGTGTAATCAAATGTAATGCATGCGCACTAAATGAAATATGCATGGCAAATTGGCTTTGGAGAGCACAGAGCAGGAAGGTCCTCTAAACCTTTGCACAACAGCTCATTTAAATTCCTTTCAGTGTGACTGTGGCACTGCAGAGAATCAGAGGAGGAGGAGAGGGGCGGACAAAAAGATGACTATCATGATGCTTGCGTCTGGAGAAACACTGCAAAGAATTATGCAATCTCACGGTTGACGAAACAAAAACAAAAGATGAGCTTTTAGTCGTTTTATTTACAAATGTTATTGTTTAACTTGATGCCATTATATATTCATCACATAGAAACCAGCCTAAGTTTATAATCTTTCTGTGAAAAGTCCAGACAAGCAGAAGTTCTTGAAAGATTAATAGTAATCTTTATCACCTCTCCCAGTTACAAACAAAAATGCATGTAGACATGATAAGGATACCTCGCACAACAAATGCGTTAATACCATAAGACACGTAGGCATAGAAGCACAAACAGAAGAGGATGATCCTCATGGGTTCCTCGATAACTCACCCAATATCTCTAAAATCTGTCTCGGTGAAGGGCACCGGACAGATCTGCCGCTGTAATAGTGGCCACAATTTAACACTTGACTATTTTTTATGGCTAAAACATTTAAACCTCTGGTGCATACAGAGCCCTCTCACATTTTTTTACAACTGTAATACTTAATACGATATAAACACATTAAAGTAGATAATGTCTTTGCAAGCTCACCGACTCAGTCACACACACGCACACACGCACGCACGCACACACGCACGCACGCAAGCACGCGCACACACACACACACACACGCACACACACAGTAAGTACTAAAACGACTCTCATCAGAGATTCAACAGGGGTTCGAATGTAGAATCATAAATCATGGAAGTACACCTGGAAGTCCTGCAGCTACTCGCTATGGCTTCAGGGTTCACCTCAGTGCTCATGGGTTGTTGTCAGAAGTAGTCTCTTCATCAATCTGCTGGAGCACGGTCACGTCACATGACGGTTGGCTGGCCGGCTACGAGAAAACAGGCAGCAATGTCATATTCAAGACAGAGACGATGCATCTTAGGCTGCATTCACACTGCAGGCAAAACTGGCCCTAATTCGACTTTTTCTGCCCATATGTGACACACATCTGTTTTTTTTTTTTTGTTTTTTTTTTTCTGTGACAGCCCGAACAGCACAAATCAGATTTGGTGGTGGACGCGTGAATGAGTCCAAGACCAGAGACACAGTGGAGACGATCACTGCTGGTACATAGCGGATGTTTTTCAAAGCGAGCTCAGTATGAACGGTCATGTTGCATTTCATCTGACTTTTACGTTATTGAAGTCGTCACAGACGTCACAATTCTGCGCTGGAGGAGGCGGGACCACGCGGTCAGACGAACTTAAGCAGCAACTGCTCCACAATAGGCCATTGTTAAAATTTGCGCTCTTTTGTTCTTGATCTTCTTCTTCTCCTTATCACTTGGTTATAAATTTGTCAGCTCCGATTGCACAACTTCGAAATTGGTAGACACACGCTGACACATGTAGCATCCGTAGTTACTTCCGTAAACACAGCGTGCTGCGTGACGTCACGTCTTTCTCTGTGCACGCAGGTCACTTCAGGGCCATAGACTGTTCATACTGGAGTCTGATAGCGGTCACATTTAAATCATAATGTGAATAACCATGCGTAAAATTGAATCTCAGCAAAAAAAAAAATCAGAACTGGGCATTACGACCTGCAGGGTGAATTAAAGCACTCACGATAAAGTACTCACTTTTGAATCGCATGTAGCAGAAATTACAGTAGAGCTGCTTGTTTCGTATTCTGACTTCAGCCCCGGCTTCTGATCCTCCGAGGTCAGATTTGCAGTCGATGCACTGAGGAGTTCAATAACGAGAAAAAATTGGTTGGCAGATCAAAGTGAACCCAAAAACGCACAGGAAGAGAGCGGACAGGCAGGCTGACCGCCTGGGCTGCAAAGGGAAGGAAGGAGGCTGGTGGTGGGCGCGTGAATGAGTCCAAAAACAGAGACACAGTGGAGACGATCACTGCTGAGATGCAGGAGACAAAGCTGCGAGGTGAACCAACAGTCAGAACTGAAGGCTGCAGAAAGAAAGAAAGGATCTGATTGGTTTGGCTTGCAGATGGAGAAAGTGTTGGCGGCGAACAGACCTGCAGGTGAAATCGTGTTTAGCAAGTTAGTGAAAAAAAGACACAAAAAACGGTGACGTTAGTGACTGAGGATCAGCTGAGGTGTGCCGCCGGTATCCTCCGGGCGGGCGACAGCGTGACTCTCACCTTAAAACAGCCCAAATGATAACAAAGCCCAAGAGACTCGATGATCATGGCTGCTCCTTTTCCCAGCGGGGTGTCACAGAACGTACAGATTTTCTTGCCACTCACTGACCTGGATTACAGAACATACAGCTGTGATTTCACACATGCGTGAGGCATGCGTGTATGAAAACACACACACACACACACGCGCGCGCGCGCACACACACACACACGCACTCACGCACGCACGCACGCACACACACACACCCGCACGCACGCACACACACACACACACACACACGCACACACACGCACGCACGCACACAGAAGTACAGTAGTATAGAAGTACAGTAAAAGATTAACAGTAGAAGTATAGTCGTATAGAAGTACAGTAGTATAGAGGTATAGAAGTACAGTAGTATAGAAGTACAGTAGAAGTACAGTTGTATAGACGTACAGTAGCATAGAGGTACAGTAGAACTGAAGTACAGTAGCATAGAAATTTAGTAGTATAGAAGTACGGTAGATATGAAGTGCAGTAGAAGTACAGTACTGTAGAAGTACATTGACGTAGTAGTACAGTCGTACAGAAGTACAGTAGAATTTAAGTACTGGTATCGATGTATGGTAGAATTGAAGTATATATGATATGTTACTCAACTATGTTTAAGTTAGTCATATTCGTTCATTAAGAAAAAACAGCGTGCGTGTATAATTTTATTGAATTCCGCATTTTACAGAAATCTAAATGCAACACTTTTATGTGTAAAAGTCAAAGATGTCAGACTTGTTTCAAATGAACAAAAGTGTTAAGCGTGTTTAATGAGCTTCACTTCACCTTTGACCTCAGATGATCAAACAGCAGGATTATTGCACAGCTGAGTCCTGGGCTGTCACAATAAAAGCTCACTCTAAAATGTGCAGTTCTTTTATGCAGTTTTAAGGGAGCGTGTGATTGGCCTGTTTACCGCATTATTGTCCATCGGGGCTGTTGCCCGGCAACCGAATATTTATGTCACTACCATAAGTGTAAGTCTGACCACGCAAGCCCACGACGCACCTCCACCTGAGCGATGAACTCATGAAGCTCACTTCAGGTGGGGTCATGACCTGACTGTTCCACATCATTGTAAACGATGTGATTGGGCGACAGCTCACCTCAGTGGCGTGTTGCAGTTTGAGGTGTGAACTCTTCACAGACAGATCTCAGTTTAAGCTCTATCGGGCAAGAGGCATACAGCAGAGACGGTGGTTTGCTGATGTTAATGTGTTCAAAAGAGCGGCACACTGTGGAGGTGGGGTTATGACGTAGGTGGGGTTATGATGTAGGTGGGCTTATGATGTAGGTGGGGTTATGATGTAGGTGGGCTTATGATGTAGGTGGGCTTATGATGTAGGTGGGCTTATGATGTAGGTGGGCTTATGATGTAGGTGGGCTTATGATGTAGGTGGGTGTAAGCCACAGACAAACAACACATTTGAATGCACAGAGATGTAATGATGATCCTCAGGTCCGCTGCCATCGTCTCATGTTGCAGTGTGATGATGATGGTGATGATGATGATAATGATGATAATGATAATGATGATGATGATGATGGTGATGGTGGTGATGGTGATGATAATGATGATAATGATGATGGTGATGATGATGATAATGATGATGGTGATGATGATGACGATGATGATGATGATGATGATAATGATAATGATAATGATGATGATGATGATGATGATGATGATGATGATGATGATGATGATGATGATGATGATGATGATGATGATGATGATGATGATGGTGATGATAATGATGATAATGATGATAATGCTGATGGTGATGATGATGATGATGATGATGATGATGATGATGATGATGATGATGATGATGATGATGATGATGATGATGATGATGATGATGATGATGATGATGATGATGATGATGATGATGATGGTGATAACGATGATGATGGGGATGATGCACGGCGCCCTGTTGCAAGGATCTGCACACACTTGCCAGAAGCTACAAACATGGCAGTTCCTGCATGGCTGCATCCTCAGCAGACGTGCCGCCTACTGTGCATGTCTGGGTGCCTTGAAACGAAACAGGTTCCAGTTCTTGTTAATATCCAGTGGACCACATGTTCCCCAAGCCACGATTGATAACCTGATCAATAACCTGAAAACTCTCTGTGAAGGCGAGATGCTGCACTGCACGAGGCAAACAGGGGTTAAAGGTGAAAAGCTAACAGATTTTACAGATCTTTGACTTTGACTCAAGAAAAATGGGAGTAAAGACAAAGGTTTAGATTTTTAGGTGTATAAGGAGTTAAAACGAAACACACGCATTGTTTTTTCTCAGTGAATGAATATCGTTCACTAAATCATCCACGCTTCCCTGAAGAGGCGATAACTGCACACCATGAAGCATTATATGATATTTGATAATATCATTTTTTAAGTATTATTCCCATTCCCACCTCACTCCCACCGTGGTCTGAATCAGGGTGGTGATTCCCACAGTGGTGAAAATGGTGCCAATCAGCTGACTGATGGTGTTCTGGTCTTGGCCCACACACATGGCTTCAGCCAGGAGGAACGGTACGGCTACAGTGCCGCTGAAGCACGTCAGGTAGTGCTGAGAACAGGTGACATATTAAAACAGGTCAGACAACTTTGCTTCGCATGTTTTAACTGGAAAAATTGTGTTTTCTTCTTTCTTCTTAACTGCCCATTAAGGTTTGTCAGCCTGAAGTGTCTTCATTGTTTCTCTGCTTCCTAACAGACGCCTCCACAGAAGTAAGGTATGCCAGGGTATCCTTGGAAACTGCTCAGAAAATGGCAGGTACTACTAAATACTCAGCAGGTGACTAGATGAATCACATGTCTACCCTATGATGGTTAACTTACCCAAAGGCCCAAACCCTTGATACTGTAGCAGCATCAATGCTGACCTCTCCGGGAGCTGCCGTTGTTGTTTGGGAACAGACACTATCAACCACACACATTTAAGTAGTGCTGACTCCCTCATGCTGGCCTGGCTCATGCTAGTCAAATGCTTTGGGTTGGAGTTTGTCTCAAGAGAGACCGAAATCCTGATCTTGCAAATTATTCGACACTTTAGCTGCCTGGGAAGTTAAGCAATTGATTTCCCAGCCTTGATAACCTTGTTTGTGTTGTCTATCCACATAACCATTGTTCTCTCTACTTCCCATCGGTTCCACCATGTAGTTTGAGCAAGAGCGTGAATCCGACCCATTGCATTAATTGGCTAATCGCTGGTCCTGCGGTGGTGTTTGTAACATTGTTACTACCACGACACCACCGTTTCATGCCATGATGCCAGGCGAGCAGTCGGATTTGATCATCTGGAACAAGGCAACATCAGACTTGCTGCCGCTGGGTCAGTGTAACACCTGGGACACTTTATACCATCTATTTTCATTCTTAAGCTGACCTCACTTCAGTCATAGAAACTACTCATTCACACAAGTTTGCAAGACGACCGCAAAAAGTTCTGGTGTAACAACCAGCACCAGTCTTGGGTTCCATAGCTTTCCAAGGACAGTTTTACAGCAGACCAGCAGAATCTGGTACAGTAATAATGGCATCCCAAACTCTAAACCAAAACCCAGTTAGTCCAGTTAAAACTTGATCTAAATCCAATGTCACTGAGAGCAGCTCAGTTTCATGGAAGTCTGATCCCAGTTTTACCTGCAGCCCTAGTAGAATGCAGAGGTACCAGGGGGGGACGTCCTCGATGGTGTAGATCATGTCTGAACTCAGCTTCTGTGCTTCAGTTGGTGGTTTATTCTCTTCTTCTTCTGCCAGTGGTGAGTTATTGGTGTTGACATTGTGGCTCCACCCTTCTGCCAGGTATTCATCCCTCTGATTGGAGAGACAGACAACTTGAATTATATTGCTTTCATATCTTTGTTACAATCTGCCATCTATTGTGTTTCTTCTCAGTCTTTTTCAAATACAACATTTGTTGCACTTGTTCATTCAGTCTGAGAAAAAAAGAGGAAACATTTTGACAGTGCAGATGGAAACAAAGAAATTAAAATGCACAGCAGATAAACAGTACAATGAATTAAAAATTGTTTCAAGGAAAAAACAGCAGGAACAGTCAAATGTCATTCTGTCTCATATTTGTGGTGATTGTAATCACAGCGGGAAATTAGATAAGGCGCATATTACCAGATGGGAAAACCTTTTTGTCTGTTGTTCAGATGGACAAACTTTGAATGTGGTTGTTTAATTTGCTGCCGCTGCTCAACTGCTGAGACGAACCACTTATTCTTCACTTATGCCTATTCCTGCAAACATGGTTAAACCACTAACAGTTGTTATTATTGTTACACATTCACAAAACCCTTGGACTCATTAACAGTTCTGCTGTTCACAGACACTCTTTGCTCGCTATAAATGATCAACACGACTCATAAACTGATGCGAGATAAGTTCCACGAGTGTCAGTGACTCAGTAAGCTGCCGTTTGTCACTCGTTCAAACCCATTTGAGCATCTTCTGACCAGAATGTTGATGCCATTGAATAGCTCAGCGTGGTTTTATTTGAGTGAACCGAAACCCTCGAAACACTCGTACTTGAGGTCAGTTTTCTGGTGAAATCTGCTTGAAGACATGCTCAATTGACTAACAGTTACGCTGATTATTCATTATCGCATCTTGAGTAATGACTAGATATGTTTTTCAGACAAAAAGGGAGGAAGGTGACATTTTGAACTGAAATCTACTGTGTCTGCTTCTGTAGCTTCACTGTATCACAACGGAACCTGGAGCCGAATTAATCTGTCAGGAGCCCCGATTGACCCTGCTTGGCTTCTGTACAGCAGCCTGGTTCTCACTACAGACACTGTTGGAAGAACCATCCCCCGAAACCCTTTCTGCCAACAACACCTGGATCCCTCTCACCTGTCTCACCATCCTCATACCCCACCCACCTATCTCAGCAGACTATATTTGATGCTGGACAGTTTGACTTGAGCGATTCAGTCACTGTAAGACCCAAACATCACGTCTTTTCATAGAGCCCAAAAATCCAGGTGGTGGTTCTGAATCAGGGATCCACCTGATCTTCATCAGTTACAGCTTTCCTGTTGAATTTAGGATTTAAAAGTGGGTTTTTCAAACATAGGTAAACTGGTTAACATTTTGCGGCACCTCCTTTCCCACTGCAAGCAGACTGGTCGCCAGTAATCGAGCTGCCTCACTGTTCTTTTCTTTTTTCTTTTTCGTGGTGACATCATGTTGATGACATCATTAGCTTGCCACAGCACAGCGGGATAAAAAATGGAAAGGTGCAAGAGCACCACAGAGACGGCAGTCGGCTCCGTTTCTCTGATATTCCAGCACTGACGAGAGGAAGGCGGTGGGAGGTTGTGGCTGAGGTGGCACAGAGAGGCGATGCTGCGCCATCTCATAACCATAAGAACATAACCAGTAATGCTCGTCGTCCCGCAGCTGCCGCCGTCCGTTTATCGCCCTGAGTTACCGGCGCCACATCGACACATTACACTGACGTCATCCCGTAAATAAGCGCGTTCGCCCAGGTGTGACGTTCCCACCGCAGCCGGTCGGAGGTGAAGCCGAAGCCGGAGACGTTTGCGGAGTCATGTGACCCACATCTGAATACTCATCAGAACCTTTCCCTAACCTAAACCCCAGCTTGTGATCCACCTGATCTACATCAGTGATCCACTTGATGTACATCTTCTCACAGTGACAGAACTCACAACAGAGACAATATCCAAGAATTTCTCTTACCTTACAGTTGTCTTCCATTTCACCTTCGGCTGTTTGACTTCTAGAATGATCAAGCAGACTGCTGAAGCTGGAGTGTATGAGTGAGTGAGTGAGTGTGTGTGATAGTTAATATGTTGTTAATATATAGGCTGAGGGTTAGGGTTAGACTTTCACCTGAAACGCACACACACATTTTCCATGTGACAAAAACTTCACATGTGGATTGTCAAACTTCCTGTCATAACTTTGATCACCAACAGGTTTTATTAGTGATTTATGGGGCAATAAACGCCGTTATGGGTCACAGTGACACGAGTTTGATAAACCACGGTTCAGGAAGCAGAGGGGATGTCTCATGACCATGAGGTTACTGGTTCAGTCAAGCAGCTTTGAGCCAGCGGTTCATCCAGAGTCCTCAGCAAACATCTCACCAGGCCTCCTTCTTCAAACCCTAACCTAACACTAAGAGATACTTGACTTGTACATAACCGATGACCAATCAGGTTGTGCGAGGTGTCGGCGCATTTCCATCAGATCAAAACATTATTATTTCCTGAGGTTTTGCAGCAATTCTAAATGTTTTAGTGTCTTTATTTTTTAAATGTATTCTCTCTTATTTTATGATGTAATCTTTTACTCTCACAGTATTTATGCGCATTTATAAAGTGTGACATGTCTGAATGGCACCTTAGAAATAAACCTGAACACTTTGGGCTGTATGGAGTCGCTGCAAAACAGTTGTCATTATTGCTGATTCACATTTACACATCTGCACAAGCATCACATGTCCATAGAGACAGATGTCGAAGCAGCATGAAGAACTTTAACAAGCAGCTTAAAAGTTCAAGGAAATGTCAACAGAGACAAAATGGCTCTGTGTTACAGGAGTCCTGTTTTTTCCTTATCAGGCTTCAGAGATGACCTCCAGTAATGACCTTCAACAGTGACCTCCAGTAGTGACCTTCAACAGTGACCTCCAGTACTGACCCTCAAGAGTGATCTCCAGTGCTGACCTTCAATAGTGACCTCCAGTGCTGACCTTCAACAGTGACCTCAAATACTGACCTTCAACAGTGACCTCCAGTACTGACCTTAAGTGATAATTTTCAACAACAGGGGTGGGCAACTGGTCCATGAAAGTGCCGGTGTGGCTGCAGGTTTTCATTCCAACCCAGCAGGAGCACAGGTGATACAGCAAACCAGCTGAGTGAGGACATCTGATTGGCAGGAGCAGGAACACTCCTGATTCCACTTAACCAATCAACTGTCCTCGCTTTGCTATATCAGACATGCCCCTGCTTGGTTGGTATGAAAACCTGCAGCCACACCGGCCCTTTCATGGACCAGTTGTTCACCCCTGTTCTACAGTGACCTCTGCTGATGATACCCACATTAGCATTAGAGTCGTTATTACAAACTACTAACTTTACTTTCACAGGTCATCTGCGCAATGCCGAAAGCTAGAAGTTTAGATTTAGCTGCATTTGCAGCATCCGCAACATCCTGTTCCACAAAGGAACATCACAGTATCAAAGAGAGATACAAATCCAGCTGCTACATATCCATCAGTGTCTTCCTGCTGTTAGTGGAGATCTTCCTGGTTAACAGAATCAAGCTTTCGGTGAACATCAGAGATGGTGACTCCATCTGTGTGGACTCATTGTGGATCTCTACAAACCTCCAGAAAATCCACATTATCAGTGTACGTCTGGAAGCCTTTTCTAAACGTCTCTGTCACATTAAAAGCAGCATCCATCGTGAACTCCAAACTCACCCAACCCTGCAAGGTTTATTTCAAAGAATATTCAATAACATCAGTATAACGCTGCTTGTGGTAATATGAATAAATAAATACATTTAAAACGCTGAACTGCCAAAACTCTTGAAAAGCACATCTTTCCTTATTGCGGTGTTTGACCAGCAGGATGGTGATCGGAGAGCAAATAAAGTGTGTAAATACTGAATATTGCCGCAGACTTTTAGTTTCGCACTTCCACAGAGGAAGAACCCTCATGAAGATCCACAGAGAAAGAACCTCAAAAAGTGGAACATCTGAAGAATCTGTAGAATGAGAAGACAGCTGAGATCATTAATTCCTTCTTTTTATCTGAGTTGACCATAACGCAACATCAAGGGTCTGATGATGATGAAATGGTGTTGGCGATTGATGATAATGTTACGTGTTGATGTTGACAATTATAAGATGATGATGGTGATAGTGATGATGCTGAAGATTATGATGATGGTGATGTTGTTGATGATGATGTTAAAAATGATAGTGATGACGATTATGATGATGGTGACTTTGATGATAACAATAATGATGGTGATGATAAATTTGATGATGGTGGTGGTTTTTTTGATGGTAATTATGGTAGTGATTCTAATGGTGAATCAAATCAAATCAATTTTATTTATATAGCACCGAATCACCACAGACATTATCTCATGGCACTTTACAAGGAGAGCAGGTTGAGACCGTGCTCTTTAATTTACAGAAACCCAACAAATCCCCCAGGAGCAAGCACTTGGCGACGGCGGCAAGGAAAAACTCCCCTTTAACAGGCAGAAACCTTGAACAGAGCCTGGCTCGAAGTGGGCAGCTATCTGCTTTGACCGGTTGGGCTGACAGAGAGAGAGAGAGAGACAGAGAGAGAAACAGATACAGAGAGAGAGACAGAGAGAGGGAGAAGCAGGAGGATGGAGATAGGGAGAGGCAGAGTAAAAGGGAGGGAGAGAGAGATGATGATGATGACGACGATAATGATGATAGTGATTATGATGATAATTATAATGGTGGTAATGATGGTGGTGATATTTATGAACTGAAATAATTTCATTGTTATTTGAAGAGTTGTAAATTATCAATAATTTGGTGTTATCAGATAATAGAACAACCCACTTTAATATATGTGACTTGTGTCAATCATACGTGGTTTGATTGATCAGATATTGATTGATATTTGCTCCTCATGTTTTTGAGCGCCGCGACGACTCATCCACTCAGACAGAATCAACCAATCAGACGCGAAGCAGGCGCTTGTATGACTTGAGCGACAGACCCTGAAGCCATTAGCAATGCGTCTAAGCAGCAGGCGGAGTTCCGGGGGGCGGGGTCACGCGCCGCTCGGCAGCACAGCGGAAGAAAATGGCGGCGGTGGCTGCAGGAGCTGCTGCGGTTCCGACAACAACAAATACCGCGGCGACGGACGAGGAGGGTCCGCCGGAACCGGGTTCGGTACTGTTGGGACTTGAGGGAGCCGGAGAGCAGCCCGGCGGGACGCGGGAGTCTAGTCTGGCGGGGCAGCACGCGGGTCCACGACTGGACGGCGGCGGAGACGCGGAGGACCGCCGCCATGTCAGGCCGCAGCTGGAGCCCGCGGCGGGAAAAGCCTCCTCCGAAAACGCCGCTGTCGAGGAGCTGGTGAACTCGTTCCCGGTGGACCGAGTCAGCGGCGAGCCGTTCTCCCCAGGGGTACCGGCGGACCCAGAGGGCGGCGGGAGCAGGTACCGCAGCATCCTGGTGGACCCGCAGCGACCCGCCGTCTTCCTGCACTCCTTCCCGGACCCGCCGCCCGGCACCGAGGCCGGCCTTTCACTTGCGGAACCGGCGGAACCGACCACCAATGTGACCACGAACCGGGCCGAGAACGGGGACCGAGGTTACACATCTCTTGGACAACCAGAGTTGCGGCCCGGTCCCTCGGGAGACGCCATGTTGGACGATACCGCGGACCGGCTGTCGGTTCCAGAGCCGGACCCGGAGGCGGGGTTCGGTAAGCAGTCCGCGGACTCCGAGGAGCTGCTGCCGGGCCTGCGAGACTCGTCCCCGCCTTGCCGGTCCCCGAAGAGACGAACGATGGTTGAGAAGGTCCCTGGAGACCCGATATCGGATCCAGGAGCGGAGGGGGACCTGTCGCGCGCGTGCGTGCAGGATATGAGTCCTGGGTCCGAGGTCCGGGTCTCTCTGGACCACGTGATCGATGACGCGCTGGTGGTGTCTTTCAGGCTGGGTGACAAGATCTTCTCCGGCGTTCTGATGGACGTATCCAAAAGGTAACTGCGTGACGTCACAGCTGACGTAGATCTTAACCAATTCTGATCATGATCATTGAGTCATTATCGACATTCTGAGCAGAACTCATGATCAGATCAGATCATCTTTCCTGTGATCACGTCAGCATGATTGATTTAATGACTAATCACAAGTTAAAATGGTCATAACCACAGACAAAAGGAAACAAACAACCTTTGAATTTGAAAGTAACGTGAAACTTAATTCAAAGTGAACTAGTGACGTTTGTAGAGAATGTGATGGTGACATCAGCAAGGTATTGTGGGACTGGGGGCCGCAGAGAAGCGGGTATTGTCGGAGTTGAGCTGCAGTTAATGTCGTTGTAGAATAAAAGATCGTGGATCCTTCCATACCATCGTGGACCAATGGCAATGCAGGAAACGTACGCGTCACTCAGACATCAGTGTTCAACTTCTGAATCTGAAACTCCAATTCAGGATCTCTGATGTCACATCAGAGCCGCCACTCACATCATCAGTCATAAACTGATGAATATATGATGACGACTTGAACACCAGAACTGTTGTAAAAGCATCCCACTGTCACGTATGCGTAGTCATGATTTTCCAAAAACACGACGCTGCCTCACTCATGATCGCTGATCAGCCATCGAGCATAGCATGAACGCACGCTAACAGTCAGTTATCATTATCATACAAAGTGAAAACGTGGATCCATAATTGGGGTGAAATTCACAGGGCTCGTCATTGCACAGTGTCCAGTAACGGGAAGGTCGTTGGTTGGGTCCTCAGCTCCAACAGAGACCGGGTCCAAGTGTCCTTTGATTGGTCCTGGTGAGCAGTTTGGCTCCTTCTCCACCATCAGAGTATGAATGTGTCTCAGATGATAAAAGCTGCTAGATGAGTCGTAGAATCACGATATGATATTAACTGTGATATTAACTAATTCTTTCATATTATGATCAACAGAGGACAACCTCTGACCTGTGAACTAATCGATGAGACGATGTCTCTGCGCTTGTCCTGAAAGTTATTGGGCCAAAACAAAACAATCATCAATCATATCAAATGTTGATCATAAATCTATATAACTGAAGGCTGAAATGGACATTGAAGGCATCCTGATGTCAGACAGCAGTGACTCACATGATGGCAGACACACTGAGTCGACTCCACCTACTGGTTGTTGTTGTTGTTGTTGTTGAGGGGTGGGGCCTATCAACACGCTCTGAGGCGAGAAGCCATCGCCATGTTGGCTGTCAGTTCGTCAGCGGAAAACAGCCTCTCTGATTGGACGCCAGCTGCTTCACCTTTACTTTGCATTTCCACACCAGCCAAGTGTTCAAGAGCGCAAGAGAAGAAGAGCTCCTTCAGAATAAGAGTCTGGAGAACATGACTATTTGTTTTCCAGCTGGTGGCAATATGATGATGTCACACTTGCATATGTTTCTGTTGTACGTGATGTCATCCATCTGTAGTCATGACGACGTGCTTTGCATTCATTATCTCCATCAAGACTTCATCTTTGACGTTATCTCGGTTTGCAGGTGTGTCTGCAGCGTAGTTCAGGAAGTTCTGTCATGGCGCCGCTCCTCCTCACGTCTACGCTGGTGAAAGGTCGGCTGTGACGCTCGCCACTCTTTCTATTGCAGTTAGGTTTTTGTGGATGAAATTGGGTCGGGGTGGTGGATTGAACGCTTGGCGGTGCCATGGCGGGGGTGGATGATATGTTTCTTCTTTATCTGCCCCCCCCATCGGTCGATGTGATTTGTGTGTTGAGTCTTGTCTCCTGAATCCAGAATGAGGAGAGTAAATATAAAAAGCTGCTTCCTCCTGGCA
Organism: Dactylopterus volitans; assembly: GCA_901007715.1. Taxonomy (NCBI): domain Eukaryota; kingdom Metazoa; phylum Chordata; class Actinopteri; order Syngnathiformes; family Dactylopteridae; genus Dactylopterus; species Dactylopterus volitans. The sequence continues at coordinate 17,696 of CAAKHG010049867.1, read as the reverse complement.
GCTCACCATGCTCTGCCCCCTGGCGTGGGACGCTGCTAGCATGTTCCAGTAGGAGCAGCAGGACCAGCACTAGGAGGAAACGCTGACAAAGCCATGCTGTCAAATTTTCAAAATAAAGGCTTCCTTAAAGAAGTCGTTACAGATGGATGTTAACACTTTGCACCAACGCTATTTAATGGTTGGCTATTGATCGATCGCTGCAACCATAAACACTGGCAGGACCACTAATGCAGGAACTTATTGATACTCTAGTATTTAATAATTTATTCCCAAGCCGTCTGATGCTGGGTGTCGGTACCATTCCTGCATAGCACAGATGAAAATATGTGTCGTCCTTTAAAAGCAAGGAATGTCTGTCTATCTCTTGCATATACAGAGCTCCGCCCATCCGACTTGCATCAACTCTGGCGAGCACGTCACTGGGACTCCATTGTCGTGCTGGGCGATATGAATGTGTGTACGGTATGAATTCAGACCGAATACCGGTGTTTGGGGTTTTTTTTAATAATATGACTTTTGTACCTTGGTGCCAGTGAGTGTGTAGCAGCATTGGGAACGCAAAGCGGCGTAACATAGTGCTGTGAGACATTGTTTCAGAGGGGACTGTTTTTGCAGTTGCACTAAGCAAGCATGTGAGGACGCCGGTACAGGTACAACCCCATACGGATGGCGTTGAGCTGGGCAGTGACGAAAATGGACCAAGACAGTGAAAGTGAAGTTGAAGAACCAACAGAAAATGATGCTGCAGAACTTGTACCGAAAAGAGCAGCTGTGTCAGTTGTTCTTCAGCTTTAAAAAATCTGACGTTGATCAAACAGCCAGGGCTAAAGTTGTGGCCACCGGAGACAACAGGAGCAATGTGCTTCACCACCTCAACCGCAAACATGTCTTGGAATATCAGGAATTCATGAAATTTAAGATTTGCTTCCTCAACTTCTACAGGTAACGTTGGCAGTGGCACCGCAAAAGAAAAAACTAGGCAGATGTCGCTCAGAGATGCGTTTGCTGATCGACATTAAAACGCGATCACCATCCACTTAGCCAAAGACATGGTAACACCCAGGCTTGCAGGAAGAAAAATTACCGTCATATACCATGAAACCAATATAACTTTGAAAAATACCTTGATAACCATTTTTGGTCATACTGCCCAGCACTACTCTAGTGAGTTCAGTGTCGACTTGGTTGCAATTTGGAAACGCAGCACGTGGGACATGAATACATTTTGAATAAAGGGGGAAGAGCCGCTCTGTGGTGGTTGAGGACTCCACCACGTGTAGACCGCCGGCGTTGCACTGAATGAAGCTTCCGTGACAGGAAGTGTTCCTGCTGGTGGGGGCGTCGGCATTCGGTGGAGGTGGAGCGACATCAACAGGCTGCAAAGATGAGGAACGCTGAGCTCTCAAAATAAAAGTCTTTGTTCTCCTGCGGATGTCGGGGGCATAGCTGATCGAGTGTCAGCTAACGTTTCCTCCTGTAATGTGAAATGTTCTGAACCACATAATTTGTTTGTTTGTTATTCGGTGTCACTGTTGGATCCTGACTTGCTGCAGATCTCCATCAGGACGTTACCCTGCGGCCTCCCTCAGTTACACAGTCACCCTAAAAGTAGGCAAACATTAAAGTGAATGCAGCATGTAAATATCTGCTCACGGCAATCTGGCATTGCAAATAATATTGGATTTTGTTGTGGCCCAAATATGTTCTATATTCTCCTTAAAGAACATGATAAAGCATCTTTATTCATGAAGTTGCTTCTCCAGCCAGGCTGAGCAAGCATTCTCAGGAAACGCACACCTCTATGCTGTACAGATTATGACCAGTCATCATCTCCTGTACGGTTCAGATCACATCATGAACGGTGGTGAAAACGGATGAGACTCCTCTTTCCCAGCAAAAGTCACAGGAGACCCAGATTCCATGGGTCAAACTGATCAGTCACCTCACTTGTTCACTGCCAATCAGACGTGGCGCATTAAGGGAGGGGTTTGCAGGGCGGCCGTGTCCCATGAATTTGGGCTCCTCCCCTCATCTGGGGTGCTGCTCAGCCCACCCCACACTCCTCCAGCTGATTTCACCATTTTACCCTCTGTTCTTTCCTGTCAGTAAATTTGTAGAACGGCTTTTATTTTACGACCAATCACAAGTCATCCTCTCTAGCAGATGAGCAGGCAGCCATGTTCCGCCAGCTTCTGCACCGGTATTTACAGATGTTAACGTTGATGAGGCGCAACATTAAAACCACTTGAGGACGATGCCGTAAGTTGTGCTTCACGAGGAGTGTTGAGTAGAATTTTTATTGACTATTTGAGAGATGTGTAATGTGTTATGTTTACAGTTATTCCGGGGGCTGTGAATTTCAATGTTGTTTAACTTTATATTGAGAATCCTACCTCATTGTGGCCACTGTAATTCAGATGAATGTGTGTGGCAAAATGAGGATGAGCTCTTATTGGACAAATTTAATTCGATAACCAAAATGCTTGAAAAGACTTCAGACTGCAGAACTGTCAGGTGCGCTGACTCCGAAGGGCAGCGGCTCTTATTAATGGCATCTTATTTTGACAAGCTATCCATATTAAAGTCATTTGAGTTAAAAATCAAACCTGCATGGTCTTCAAATGTAATAACATTTGATTCACCAAAGGTTTATTGATCATAATGTTCATTGTCAGTGTTTAAATGACTACAACTCGCATGTTTAAGAAAACGGGATCCCTGAACAACATTCATTATCAGTCGTAAGGTGATTCACACACTGATGGAACGTTGTCCCTCATGGGCTAACCCAAAGTCATATTTGTGAGGCAGCAGCATTATGATACAGCTGCAGGAAGTGAGTTTGTTCATTTGTTCTAACGATATGTCAGTCATAACACTCCTACTTAATTTGAAGCAAATGTAGCCCAAAACATTGTAAGAGTCAATTCAGTTACGTGTCCATCTTTGATTCACGTGATGCTTTAAATCTTCAGTTCCATCAGATCGAATGTGATGTTGACTTTAGTCCATGAAGGAAACGTAAATCTAATGAACAAGAAATGATGATTCGATAGAAAAAACATAACACTGTTTAACCTGCTTTCTGAAACAGGCCTTTGTCTTATTTATAATTAATTTGGAACCTCAGTTTTGTCACATTGATGACATTTTATTCGGAAATCATAGTGTTGCTACATTGATGATTTTATCTTGAACTCGTATGGTCTTGTTCCATGATTACATTTTATTTTGACATGGCGGTCGCTAAGGTTCTCCTCTTGTGTGTGCAGGTTCGGTCCGTACGGGATCCCTATCACCGTTTTACCCAGACGAGACGACCGGAGTCGACCTCAGACATCTCTTCAGCCGGAAGCCAGTGATGACGTGACCCCCAAACAGGAAGAGGCTGCTGTCAGCCCTCCAGCCCCACCCCCTCCTCATCCCTGGACCTCCAAACCGCCACCACTGTTCCAGGAGGGGGCGCCGTACCCGCCTCCCCTGTTCATCAGGGACACCTACAACCAGGCTTTACCTCAGCCGCCACCCCGCAAAATCAAACGGCCAAAGCGGCGCTACCGCTGCGAGGAGCCGACCTCCATAATGAATGCCATCAAGCTCCGCCCCCGCCAGGTGCTCTGTGACAAATGCAAGGGTGTGGTGGCATCAGCCGGACACAGGGAGGCACGGCGGGGCCCGGTGGATCTGAGAGGGGAAGAGGCGTCCCGGCGGCGGCGGCCTGCCGACGGACCAATCTCCTCCGAGCTGAAACGCCTGCGAAGTGATGACAAGGGTGGGCGCGGCACCGGCGATAAACGCGCCACTTCAGGGATACGTGTGTCATCCACTACTTCGCCGTCGTCCTCCTCTCGCCGCGTGCTGAGGGGTGTGGCTTCATCCTCATCTGCGACGTCCTCGTCGAGTCGCATGCACCTGAAGTTGAACTCCAAGAAGGTCCTAGCGAAAGGTTCTGATCGCTCCAAAGCCCGGCAGGTCCTGAAAAAGCTGGCGAGGAGCTCACAGCCATCACCGCACCGCCGGTCCAAAGACCAGAACCAGAACCAAGACCGCACCAAGGCCATGACCCGAGCAGCAGCGCTGCAGAACCACAACCAGAAGGTCCACTTCACGCGACGCCTACAGCACCTGGGTTCCTCGTCGGTCGGGTCGAGTTCCCTCCCGACGCTTCCGCCCAGAATGCGCCTCAAACCTCAAAGGTATCGTACCGATGACAGTCAGGCGCACTGCTCCTCCTCCTCCCCGCCCAAACTCGCCACTCGCACATCGCTGCCCATGCCGGCTTTGAACCCCGCCCCCATACTCAGCCCCGCCCAAGCCCCGCCCTCTCTCTCTGTCCCTGAGCCCCCTCACTCCTGTTCCGCTGAGGAGATGCAGGAGGTGCAGCCGGCTCATAAAGAGGGGGCGGAGCATGAAGTGGGAGGTGAAGGAGGTAAAGGGCAGGAAGTGGAGCTTCCCCACCCTTCCTCCTCCTCTTCCTCCTCATTGGACTCCTCCCACTCAGAGTGCAGCTCTACAGAGACTTTTGACCTCCCCCCTCCCGGAGACCCGCCCTGCTCCTGTCCCCCTGCTGCTGCTCCTCCTCCTCCTCCTCCTCCTCTTCCTCCTCCCCCTCCTCCTTCTCCACCTTCCTCCTCCACCTCCTTAATGCCTCAGTGCCCCTCCTCTTCCTCCCCCCCTGCCCCTCCCTCCAGAGTTGGTGGCGAGGAAACACAGGCTGGCGGTGAGGAGGAGGAAGAGGAAGGAGGCGAAATCAAGCGGCGTCGCAAGTCTTCCACGCCCTCCTCCTCGCCGTCCTCAGTCTTCTCCAAGTCGGTGTCCAAGTGTTTGCTGCCCGACGGTCGGACCGTGTGTGTCGGCGACATCGTCTGGGCCAAAATTTACGGCTTCCCCTGGTGGCCGGCGCGCGTGCTAGGCATCACGGTGGCGCGACGTGGCGACACGGGGCTGGCAGTGCGGCAGGAGGCACGCGTGTCCTGGTTTGGCTCCCCCACCACTTCCTTCCTGCCGCTGTCGCAGCTGGCGCCCTTCCTCGAATGCTTCCAGTCCCGCTTCGATAGGAAGAGGAAGGGGCCATACCGCCGCGCCATCGCAGAGGCCGCCAGCGCCGCCAAGCAGCTGACGCCGGAGGTCAGGGCACTGCTGACGCAATTTGAGACATAGCAGTTCCCCACCCCTCGCCCCCCATGCAGCCTGATCTATTACAGGAAGTGGGAGGAGCCCGCTTCTCCCAGTCCATCTGTCAGAGACTGATGCAGACAGACAGATGATGTCCATCGTTCCTGTTTCCTGTTTGAAGATGAGGGGAGGAGGTGGAGCTTTGGGTTACCTGTCAGTGTTGAGTGGGGCGGGGCTTAGTTTTCCAGTCTGGCTTTCTATCATTAGAGGTCCTCAGTTTCAGCAGGTTTCCTCTGGTCTTTGTCTCCCTGATGTCATGATGATGTCATCAGACAGTCTCCAGTTTAGTGATTCAAATAATCAACAAAAATAAATCGATAAGCAAAATTTCAATCACGTAAAGAACAATGAGGACACACATCATGGCCTCAGTTTGCCATGCTAAGCTAGTGGCTATGAGGTGGTAATTGCTCGATACAAGTTCTAAATTGAAAATGACTGAGGTCATTCTGCTGAGTTCCAATTGGATTCTGAGATCCTGGTTTCCTGATGCTGATTGGAAGCTGAGATTAATTGGACCCTGCAGGCTGACGTGTCACTTCCTGTCATGTTGGTTCTTCTGGTTTTGCAGAAGAACGCTCAGAGACTGAGAATGGTTGACAGCATCTTACATTTGTAAAACTCACTGTCTAAACCAAGGCTGAGGTCCCAAACGTGAGCGAGTGTTGACTCGGTCCGGTCCATCATGTCTTCAGTCAGATACATCAATGACATCCTGTCAGAATTCAGCCTGATTGGTCCGTTGGTTCTGAACAACACAAACATGGTCGGTTAGCAATTTAATATTGAAAGATGTTGGTCATTATTTTCAAGTAAAATAAGATTTGATCTTCAAAAAGGTGGCGCGGTCTTAAATTGGTTATTGATTAGCAACTTTGCAAATTTATGAGAAAATCAGTTTGAGTGTCGTGATGTCATTCATGTTGAGCTGAAACAGCTGCTGGGATCTTTCAGCCAATCAGGGCTCTGCTGAGATGGCGAGGTGGAGCGATGTCTCACTCGGTCTCTGTTTGGGATCCTCAGACAGGTGAGACGCTCTGCTCGGGCCTCGTTGGCGGGGGCGGCGTCTCCCTCTCAGCTGTCTGATTCTTTTTCCCGTCTGTTTGCAGATCAGAGATTCTGAACTAAATATGTTCGGACAAAATAACGGAAATACAGATCAAAGAAGAGTCGACCTGTGTACATGTTTTTTTCTGATGTTTTAAATCTATTAATAAATTGTCAAACTTCTCTTTGAATGGTCATCGTCGTCATTTGAGCTTTTCATTCCTCTGTGCTTGTTTTCCTGAAGGACTCAGACTTTCTCACCTGCAAACAGATGTTTGGTAAAAGGGTCACCAGATGTGTTTTCCCACCCAAAAAACAGAAGCAGACAAATGAAACGACTCCGTTTCTGCAGGCTAATATGAAAAAAACCCTGCTGATTTTAGGAAAAAAGATTTCTGATAACCAATGCGGAAAATACCAGCAGGTACAGACTGACTACTGGGCGCGGATGGTGGCACTGACCGATTCCTAAAATGTAGTTATGAAACTCGAGGTTAAAGTAAAACCGGGTCTGACCAATTACTAAAATGTAGTTAAGAAATATAGTACTAAAATGTAAGTACTGATGAAATACTTAAAAATAAATTGGGTATGAAATCCTGTAAAATACAATTAGGTACTGACTATACCAGCAGTTGCTTATTAAATACTGGAAAACAAACTTACTAAATAAAAACACAAGGGCCTGACTAAATACTGAAAAACAATCAGTTGCCAACTAAGTCTTGACAGAATATGGAAAAAAAAAGATTAAAATAAAAAGTAAAACCTTTTAACTCTCAGAAAGGTTGTAATTGCTGGGAAACAAGTGGACCTGGTTGAGTCCTGGAGTTAGAGTTTATGTGCGTCTTAGTCATTTTAATACACACACGAGTCCAATTATTTTGGATGAACATTTAAATATCAGTCTGTATACGCCTTTAATATTTGACCAACATGGTCAGGTATAATTCTTAGTTAATTGGACAGACATGAAATTAATCAGGAAGTTGTGATTATTTGATGAGTAATAAAAGACATCTCAGACTCAAGCGTCTGTCTGAACTCTGCAAAGAAACATCTGCAAATGATGTTCAAGCTGCTGTGTTTAGTTCCTCTGACTGGTCAGCAGAGAGCTGTGACGACATGGACATGAACCTAACCTACTAACCTAACCCCTCATTCTCCTCGCTGATGCCATCAACATTGTGTGTTAGCATGCTAACAGCTAGCATGTGTGTCAGCGTGCTAGCACCTCCCTCACCGCTTTCCTTCCTCTCATGTATGTTGTCATGACAACGTCCGAGGTTGTGTTGAAGTAGGCATAAATAGACCCGCCAGTCTCGCTCTCTCAAGCCACTGTCCAATCACAGTGATCGGTCGCTGTTGTGGAAGATAACTTTTACATTGTAACGTGAACTTGACTCACCTTGCAGATGTTCTCAGAATCTTGAAATAAACAGCAGGGAATCATTGGGCTTTTATTTTCATATAGAAATTCTGCAGATAGGCTGAAAGATCATGTGATGACAGTCCTATCAGGTAGGTGTCCCAGCATGCACTGTGCTCCTGCAGTGCTGATGATGTCACAGTGTGACCTCATCACATCTCGGCAGGAAGTGAGATAATCAGCAGGAGCTTAAAGTGACCAGCAGCAGATCATGTGACCATAAACCAATCATTTATGCATTCTGTGCTGACATCATTAGTAACGCCTCTCTCTCTCTCCCTGTAGCTCCGCCTCTCTGAAGAGCTGCTGACACTGAGGATCCTGTGCTGCCATTGGTCGAGAGGCTGCAACTGATGATCGGTCACATGGACATAATTATTTAAGTGAAGAGTTTATATTTATAAAGAGAAGCTGTCAAAAGCAAAGGTATTGATCAGATCTCAGTTGATCAGAGTTCTCTGGGAGGGGTTGTGTGTTTCCATGGAAACCAATTCAGATCAGTCACTTTTGTTAAAGGTTTATTTTGCGTCCTGCAATCAACACATTGATCAATCCTAACTAATCAATCACCGATGAACCTGCACCTGTATGGTTCCGCCCCATAATGACTCACCTATCAGGTGCAGTTTAGACCGGCTTCTGCTTGATGATTCGACAGGGTGAAAACATGTCAGCGACACTGATGACATCATCATGTTAATGCAGCGCCATGCTTGCAGCACTGTGTGTGTGTGTGTGTGTGTGTGTGTATAGAAACATCTGACACAGAAACTTAGAAGGGGTTTTTATGAATTTATCAAAAGTCATATTTTGGCATGAAAACATCAACTCCACTGTGTGATTGACAGGTGTGGACAGAGGTGACCCCGCCCACTTTTGTGGGGAGTAGAAGACTAAGCCTGTCCAAGTATGTTCATGATCAGCTGTGATTGGTGGAGTTTGTGGACCAGATTTTTTATAAGCAATCCAATAATCAATCATGTCTGTCTGATGGATTATTTATTTTTCATTCAAGAAACATAAACGTCATTATCTCATCACCATCGTCTAAAACCTGCAGGAAATGTCAAGCGGCATCAACCTCGTGACATAACGTGTTTAAACACCAATCAACCCTGAGCAATAATCAATAATTACCACAACCAATAGTTGTGCTGTTGTCGGCCTGCTGAGATTGTCTGAAACTTTTATAAAACAAGAAGAAAACACCAACTGAGCTGGTTTTAACTGGTCAGAGCAGCTGCCCATCCGAGACTTTTTATTTCTGTCCTGGAAATGTTGCAAGAGAAGACAAAGAGAAGAACTGTATTATTATTATTATTATTACTATTACTATTATTATTATTATTATTGCTGTTGTTGTAATATTCTGTACAGACTGCAGATGTTTGACGCAATAAAATTTGCATGCGTGAGGACAGCTTGTTTTTTTTGGATCAAATGACAAAGTTCAGGACTAAATCCCTCTGAGATTCTTGGCAGGTTATAGAAGGATAGATGAAGAGGGGGAGGGAGAAGATTGAACAACAGGCGTCCTTCCAGGTGTGCCCACAAGAGGGCAGTCCACTCTCAAAGAAGATTCAGCTTTTGTGTGAGCTGCGTGTCATGTCATTCTCCATGCATGAACAAAGTATTAATGATCAGAGGGACAAAGGTGTTTTAGGTTTGGCTGAAATGTTTCAACTTAAGTGTCCCCACCATTTAGGTCACATGAGAGCCATGTTCTAAAAGAATCCAAGTATCATCGTTTTTAAGTCAGTGGAAACATTTCAACTGAGTGTCCTCTGATCCAGTCACAGG
>CAAKHG010049865.1:19461-33670 GCA_901007715.1 Dactylopterus volitans | reverse complement strand
CAAGCACTAGAGACTTTTTTTTTTGTCCTGTTGTTGTGACATTCAGGGAAGGAGGTTGCATCAGGCGCGCGCACGTACGCTCGCGTGTGTGTGTGTTTGTGCGCGTGTGTGTGTGTTTGTGTCGGAGTGCATCAGGTCCTGGACATGCTGGTGGTTAATCTGCAAGACGAAGTACCAAGAAGGATGAAACAGGATGTATTACAGCATTCAAGCATCCATACACTGAAACCAGTTAAAGTGGCAATAGACATATTTTTTTGCTTGAACTTTAGTTTTTCAGTGATTTTGAACTAAATATCGATCGCACGGCGCTTAACCCCACCCACCCACAACAACGGCACCCTCTGCGTTCGGAGCGATTCTCTATGAAGCTTGTTTTTACTATGCAATTCCATCTGCCACCCACTCTGCAGCAGGAGCACTTGGTTTGCTGCATGTTCCTGAATGTAACACGATCGCTGCTCATGCCGGAAAAAAAAGAACCAGCAGCCACTAAGGAAACCAGCACCAGAGGCGAGCACCCGGCTGCTAGCATTAGCGAGCAGTCATCCCGCGCGATGCTTTCAGGGTTGCGTTTCTCGACACATGATAACAAATTTCTAATCGCTCTCAAGTCCAGGCTAAAAAATGTTATTATGTTCTTTCACTCCCATCGCTCCCCGACGCCGACCCCCGCTATTTTTTCTGCAATCCTCAAACAAACTTATCACCTCTGCCAAAGTGGTCTTGTTTCTGCCGCCGTCGGTTTGTTTGTCTAGCAGAGTTATTGGAAAGTGAGGAACGAGCTTTGATGGAATTCACATAGGGGGTTGTCCAGCCAGACTTTGGCGGAGGTCTGCGCTCTCAAAACTCCAGCTGCTCCATATTAAACCATGAAAAATTCACGCCTGGTTCATCTCTGGTATTCCCAAAGCGGCGCTGATCGCTTTGTGCCCCATGCTGTCCACTAGCTGCTCGTCTATGAGCAAAACAGAGGGCACCTGCGAGACCGACAGTAATGCCATTTTTGAAACGTTGTCCATTGCCACTTTGAGGTTGTTTTTTTTTTATGAGGGAAGCCATGATGCTGAGGATGCTTGGGTGGACTGAGGATCCGAGTGACCATTGAGAAAAGTTGCTAAAGGGCTTTGAGGGAGAGATCTTCTTTGACATGGCCGAACGTGGGCGGGAGGATGCCTGAAATAAGAACGCCGTGGCCATTTGCATGTATGTATGTGTGAGTGTGTTTCCCAGCAATCACACCATCACAGTCTCACAGATAAAACTGCGATATACACGTTTAAGAACTCATCTTATACCCGAAAGCATCTCACCCACACACACAGACACACACACACACACACACACACCATTCTGGAGCCGACATGCTTCATCCACTCATTCATCATGGGCTTCACATCCAGGCACTTCATATTTGACACATCTTCCTCTGCACTCGCTGCCTGTTAGTTTTGATACTGTTGCTAGGGAACTGTCCGCAAGGATGTACATCCAGTTTTTTTTTTGTTGTTTTTTTTTTTTTGAGTTGGAAAGGTGATGTGTTCTTCATAATACAAATGCTAATAGCCTTAAGGGAAGTGAGAGAGAGGACCTCGTTTCCTAAACACAACTCTCCTCTTCCTCTCTTGACCTCCACTGACGCCTGCCACTGCTGAAGAGATGCTCATTAACATCTGCTCTGCAATCCCTCCACGCAAAAGAAGTAGTTTGGTTAAAGCCCGCACAAGTCAGAAAGAGGAGCATCATCTTAGCTTGTTGGTGAGAGAAGAAGAAGAAGAAGAAAAAAGCCATGGCAAGCAATGTGTATTCATAGTTTATTGGTTATTTGTTTTATTTGATTTGTCGATTGGTTTTATACATTGATGATCACCTGGTGCCCTCACACACTTGTATGTATCTCTGCACTTTTGCTTGCAAGTGCACAAAATAACGCAATGACGACAGCGTGTGTGGAAAAAAAAAAAAAAAAGAAGAGGGGGGCGGACTGCATGTCAGCGTTTGCTGTGCATCTTCTATAAACATAAAGAGAGCAGATGAGAGGAGGCAGAATGAGATACTAAATGCACCAGGTGGTTATACAACAGCGAGTTATTTCAACCACAGACTGTATGTAAAGATGGGAAACATGACAGCGCCTCAACGGTGAAGCCAACTGAGCTCATTCGCCCCCTGGTGGCCGGCTGCAGTATGGGTCGTAAAGCTTAACGCCTGCACACGTCCGCGCTCGGGACTTTTACCAGAATCAAGACGTGAAAGTGCTCACCAGACATGACCTATGTCGTTCGAAATGTCACACTCAATGGCCCTGCTCTACTGCGAATTGTTCAGGTGCTAATTTACGTGTAAAGTTTGGCTTTGGTTAGGCATTTGACGTCGTGAAAAGCAGATGTGACGTGGAATTGCACGCAAAAGCATCAGGAGTAGCTGTAACGCCAAATTTCTATAACTGTTAAAAGAGGACAAAGAGTATTTGCACAGTCCAGGACTTTCGTAACGGGGGTCCGTCCCACATCGTTGAATACAAACTCAGAATGTTCAAAATGGCGTCACCGGCGCAACATGGCGGCGCCCACATCTGGGAGTTCCGGGCTTCACCAAGAGGACGTGGCGAGACGGCGTCCATCTTTCTATACAGCCTGCTGATGTTTTTGACGCCGCCGTCGTAAATTGCCTTTGATGGTCATCCAGCTGCGAGAGAGCGTGCGATCTCATCTGAGATGTGACTCATGCTCAAATTTCTCTGATGAGGGGTCGACTGCTGGTGGTGTCTTATTCCGCCCTCCTCCCCCTCCCCACGTCCTCACACACACAGACACACGCGCACTAAAAAAAAAAAAAAAAACACACCCTGCTCCCCGTGGCGCCACTGAAGCTGCGTGATTGAAGAAAAAAGGCTCTCCATAGAGACTTGGAGTCACTGCGGAGGACGCTGCTGCAGGGCTGCCGCCGCCGCATGCAGTCATCCAGCACGCTAACAACCATCATTACACTCCTGCCTTTGCATCAGGTCCTTTGCATTCGCGCCGACGTGTCCAAGCCTCGAAAGAAGCTCGCACGCCACCTCGCGCGTAACAGGACGATGGATCACCAAGAACTAAAAAACAAGGTGTCGGTAACGCTGTCCCACCTTAACCCACGTGTTCACACACGCGCGCACGCACACACACGCTCAAACTTAACTGATGAACAAATGTTTTCTTTTTTTTTGTCTTTTTTTAAACATCACCATTAATATACCTCATTAATTGTTCAAATGTTAGTTTTTTTGTTTTTGTTTGATGGGTGTGATTTTGTGTTAATGTCCATGTACAGCACTCAAACACTCTTGCTGTCTTTTCTCTGGAGTTTTTAATCTGTTCAACAACAACAACAACAAAAAAAAAGGTTTTCTGAAGAAAGGCTTTTTACTGTAATAACAAGTGGGTAACTGGCTGCTTTCTACTCTTTTGTGTACAGAAATAAAATAAAAAAAAAAAAAAAACTTTGTATTTGGCAAACTCCTTGTCTGTGTGTCTGCAGTTATTTCTCGGAGAGGCGGACGATGAAATGAAACCAAATGCCGCTGATGCTCCGTCTTCTCTTGTTGAGTTTGCCCGTGTTGAATCGATATTGCCCGCTCAGACCTGAGATGCACCGTTTATCACCTGTCATCCTGCCTCGTCATCCACGTTTCTTTCCCGTCTCCCTGCCTCATTCCCCGCCCGCCTCCCCGCCCTCCGGCTCCGCACGAGGCAATTTCCACTCGCTGGCCTCTTCTGACTGGGTGTCGCCAGTTCCCGTCTTATCACCGGTAGCTTTGTTCCCCTGGTGCGCTCCGCTTGGGCCCCGTGCCCCGCTTGATTGGCATTTGACCTTCGTTTCGGCGTTATCGCCCGCTGATCTCTTGCTCACTACATTATCCTTGCGGGCGCTCGTGGGCGCCGCGACACTATCTTTATCTGTCCTTCGATTATCTCCTGCACCCTGCCCTCCCTCCTGGACCATGGCGCTCTCTGTATTTTCATTATCTAACCCCTCCTCGGTTGCTTTCACACTCTCTCTGTCTTTATTACTCTGGTCTGCTTTGACATGTGGAGTTTTCTCCGTTTCTGCGCCATGCGCCGCCACCGTCTCACCGTCTGAGCTTTCCCTCTCCTCGGTCTCATTTCCTTCGGTCTTCTTATCTGCCTCCGTCTTTATTTCACTGCTTTTCTGTGCAAATTGGACATTCTTCTGTTTTGCTTTGAGTGTTGCAGCCTGTTCCCTCATTCCGCCAGGACCCCACTTCTCCTGCGTCATTTCCCAGTAAGTTTTATTCTGCTTTGCATGCTGGCTGCGGATGCTCTCACCCAGCTTTTTCAGTTCCTGCCTGACAAAGGGTTTGAACTTGGGGTCAAGTGCCTCCACCATGGCGAAGTCCTTGCGAGCTTTATCCTCGTTGCACAAGGCAGCGTGTGCTCTCGCCCGCTGGTATACCGCTTTAAAATGACCTATTGTGTATGAGAGAAGGAAAAAAAAAGGCATAGATGACGAAAAAAACAATATATAAAGATCACAGGAGAAAAAAAAACCCAGGACGTCGGCATAAGTGAAAATAAGGAGGTGCAAAACTAAAAATTACAGGTAATATAAACACGAGCGAGGGGGAAGATGACAGCAGCGAACGCCGGTGGTGAGAGGAGACGAAGGCAAAAGAGCTGGAGACGAGCAAATGTCGGGAAAACGAAGGCAGAAGAAAATCCCATTTCACATCACCCTCAACTATAAATAATTCAGTCGTAGCAGAAACAAAAAGAACACAGCAAATTCATTTTTGACTGTGATGTCCACGGGTGGGTGCCAGGGGAACGCGGGGAAGACTCTGCAACGCCGGCTTCTTCTTTCCCGAGTAAACAGTGACATCAAGGACTGTTGCAGTCATTTGCTGAGGGGGCCAAAGCTCAAAACAAAAACAAAAAAACAACAAAAAAAAAAAAGCATGTAAAGAAGAAAACACATTTTACACCACATCAAAATGCAGCTTCTTGATTCCTGCTCTTCTGCAAACTCTTGTTAACCGCCATCTCCACCGTGGCACGTGTTACCTTTATGCTTCCTCAGCAGCTCGTCGTTGAGCTCCACCACTCGCTGGTGTTGCTTCAGCTCCAGCATGCACTGGCTGAGGTTGAGAGTCAGCGGCAGGCGCACTTTCTCCAGCGACTCCCAGTCCTCGCCACGTCGATCCACTTGCTGAGAGGAAACAGGGGGAGGGCAGCGGGGGAGCGATAGAGTCAGTGATGGAGGGCAGAAGATGAATGAAGGGGTGGCAACAGGGAGAGAGAGAGAGGGAGAGAGAGAGGAACGATGAAGAGGATCGGGTGACATGACGTGACGGGGGGAAGACGTAAAAGAGGAGAGGGATGTAAGACAAGGAGGAGGTGAAGCGAAGACGGAGGGTTGGGTGGAGGAGAAGAGCGGGTTCTTTCCGTGTGTGTGTGTGCGTGCGTGCGTGCGTGCGTGTGTGAGGCGTGAGGGGAGTAGACAGCGAGGCGAGGCAGAAGAAAGGAAACTTCAGAAAAAGAAAAGGAGTCCAGGCGAGGGCTGTCACAGTGATATCTCTGTGGATAGCAGCTATTTTTAGCGCTCTTTCCTCGCTCTTCACCTCGCCGGCATTACCTACAATGCCACAGCTGCGCTCTCCGTCGTGCACGCGCGCACACACACTCACACACACACACACACACAAACAAAACAATGCCACATGATTGCAGTTTACGCCGTGGCAATCCATCCCAAAAAAAAAGCGGCAAGCTACCGATCCCGACAGCGAAAAAGTGTCATCTTGACATTTTCTTTACGCTGCCGTGGTGGCACGCTAACCTTATTTTGAAGGAAGTCCACATAGCCGATGGCCTCCTGGAACTTTGCGGCGGCCTCTTTGAAGCGGTTGTCTTTAACGAGGAAGTTCCCTTCGTCCTGCAGCAGCATGACCAGCCGTAGCATCTGCTGCCAGTCTTTCCCCTCGGTCTTGGCAGAAGCTCCCTCGGTTGGTGTGGCCTCCTCTTCGCATGGAGAGGCACTTTCTGCCACCGCTTTGGTTGATGCTGTCAGCTCTTCAGTGTCTTCTTTCTTCCCTTTCTCGCCCACATCCCTCTCTTCCCCCTCCTCATCCACCTCATTATCTCCATCCCCGTTGCCCTTTTTCTCCAGCATGTTCCAGTAGGCCTCCTTCTCCTCCCAGTACTTCTCCTTCATGCGCTCTGACAGGGCCCTCAGCTCTCGGGCGATGAGGGACGCCAGGGTGGCGTCCAGGTGCGCCACCATGTTGAAGTCTCGCCGGGCCTCCTTCTCGTTCCACACGGCCGCGTGGGCTTTGGCTCGCTTGTAGTAGGCCTTCACGCAGTCTGAGTCGCAAAAAAAAAAAAAAAAACACAGCCAGGTAAAACAGTGTAGGTGGAGGGGAATGTTTGGACGTTAATTATTGATGGATGTTTAATCATGAGATATCAATAATAAACCCGTTCTACATTCTCAGTATGTGTGTTTCTCGTTAGCGCAGCGGGGAAAACAACTACAAGTCGCACCGCAGTCTTTGATAAAGCCTTGCGATTGAGTCCGCAACGTAAACAGACGCGCTCGCACACGCTGCAGCGCATCCCTCCGCCCAGCGGACTCGTGTGCTCGTTAGATACCGCTGATGGCTCTGCATCTCTGTTTCTCTGGATTTGGTTTCCCTTTGCTCTAAATCTTCATTCAGCCAACATTTACACAGATTTCTTTGTTGCCTCTGGCAGAAGCAGAAGAGACACTGCAGTGAGCGACCGTCTGGTTCTTTTCTCAAAGATGAAGGGTTGAAGAAGGATTAAGTTGCTCACTTGATCTGGTACAGACAAGATATTAATGATGGGCAGGGGGACAACAACACAGGGAAAAATGCAAGTAAAGTGGAGAAGAAGATGAGGCGAAAGCGTAAAAAGAGAAGGGATGAAACTGAAGGTTCGGCTTGAAAAGAAATGGGGCGGGGAAGGAAAATGAAAGGGCTTAAAAAGAGGAAGGGAACGGCGGAATGATGCTGATGTGGGACAGATAATTCTCATAAGCCCTGCGAGGGGGGGACTGCAGCTTTGTGACGACAGCCCGAGCCCGGCCACTGGAGCTCAAACGCTCCTGCCCGCCGTTTGCATGTCACCGTTCCATTCTCATGCTCGCTCGCAAGCAAGTTTTACGCTCTCCCTCCTCCTGCCACAAAGGCTCAAGCACACGCGCCATAAAGGAGCGCGCGCACGCACACACACAAGCGTACGACAAGAAGTGTAAAACTGGGAATCCACAGAGCAAAATAAAAAACTGCCTCGGCGGATCCTGTCTCTGGGTGCTGGGCATAATTCATAAGGCTGTGAAGTGGAGACTGTGGCTGCATGCGCACTCCTCTAAGATTATATGAGCAGCCGAGGTTACGACAGCACGAGTCCCAGGCCAGCTCCAACTATAAAGCCCAGGGTAGCGTCAACACCAACCCTCCACCCCTCCCCTCCTCTCCTCCTCTCCTCTCTCGCTGAATGCACGGCGGCAGCATGCCCCCGCGGACGCGGCAGCCAGAACCGGCGGCTTTTCACACAACGCGGAATCCTTTTGTCATTTGTCACCGCGCCGTCACTCGCAATTGGGGCGGGAAATCTGCGCGAGCCCAAATTTTATTCATCAGGAGTGAGCTTTGCATGTGCGTCGTCACAAGGATGTGTCGTTTTGGGAAACATTGCTTTACTTTTTGTGCAAAGACGAGAAAAATAATAATAATGTCGTGTCCACCCTTTAAACATGATGTTACACTCAGGAGATGTTCTGCTTAGAATGGAAAAAGCTAGTGTGGCTCTGTTAAATGGCAAACTTTTACCTACTTGATATGATTATACATTGTAATCTGTGAAGAAACCACAGTGCAAAAACAGGTTTTTGTTTCATGGGAGATTAAATTGATGGCCCCTTCTCCTAGTGTTTATCCTAATCTAGGCTGGGCTAAGCTAAGCCTCTACTGAGGCGTAGCCACTGGGATGTCAATAACAAGGCAGCCATGCCAAAAAGCAATTTTTACTGAAATAAAGTATTTTCACACAAAATGAATGTGTTAGGTTTTTTTTTTTTTAAATGTGAGTAAACCTGCGAAAAACAGGCAACTGGAAGCCAGTACTTTTTTTTTGTATCTTGCAGTTCAGTCCCTTTTTCTAACTTAACAAACTCAGTCCAGACTGCAATGTTCGATTGCCGCCTGAATGGAGACGGATAGAATTTGTCGCTGAGACAAAAAATAAAAAGTCTTAGAAGTAACCGAAAGAGGCCAAGGCTACGTTACCGGCATGATGCGCTTACAGTATTGCCCAAATTAGCGTATCCACCCGAGTGCCAAGTTTAAATCACTGGTCGGGGGTGACGCGGCACTTGCGGAGTCATGTGATCCGGGAGTGAATGCTGATTGTACCTGTTCACGCTGAAGACAAAGGCCTGATGTTACTGGTGGATAGGAGGTTTATTGGCCAGTGTGGGAGGAGCTTAATTGGGACCAATAATGGAAGAAAGCCACACTTGACTGGAGAAGATATTTGCAATTGAGACTATAAACTCATCAGGAATAACATTACAGAGGTAATAAATTGAGTTAAGATGTACTGTAAACTCGTATTATCATCGAGTTCTATAAAATCGGGCTTCCTTTTAAAATCCCAGGAGTCGCCCTCTGCTGGCCATGAAAAAGAACATAGGTTTTAAGGCTTCACTTTACAGACGCACTGCTTTGTCCACTTGTTTTACACATGTAATGACTGAAGCGGACAAATGTGCTTGTGGTTCCTGTCAACCTCTGCGTGAAAGTTAATAAAACCTATTTCCCAAACTGTCACACCATAATTTTGACAAAGAGTTGTACTCAACCGCATCTGGAAGAGGCGCAATTACCGTGGAACCTGCGATTTGCAAATATTGCAGCACAATTTGAGGGCTGTTCAAATGACTTTGGCAGCAGAGATGAAAAAAAGATGTTCACCTGACCAAATGTATATTCCTGTCAAACCCGAGATCTCCTGTATATTTGCATTCTATTTTAATTTGGACATTGCAGCAGAAGTGGTTAACAGGAACAGATTTTTCAACATATAGCATATCTGATGGCTCAAATCCTTGGGGGGGAAGTAACCTCCTTCAGTATTAGCTGCTTCCGTGCACAAGACTGCCGCTGCACCAGGCTGCTCGGCTCAGGGGTCTGAGTGTGTGATACAACTGTGTGAGCAGTGCTGTAGGTGCGAGAGGAATCTGTCGAGTGCCGCGGCCAAAAAACGGGGATTAATTAGCTGCCAGAGCAAATCCACGCCATTCTGCGTCGCAGGGGCGCGCCGAGCCTGCGTTTACCTTTGTGTTTATCCAGCAGTTCGGTGGTGTGCTCAATGACTTCATAATACTCCTCCAGCTCCAGCATGCACTGGCAGTAGTTCAACTCCAGCGGGACGATCATCCGACCCAAGTTAATGTAGTCCGCATCACCCGGCATCTCCTACACACACATGCACAGATGGAAGAGCATGTTCAGCGCTGCGGTGTGACTCGCCAGCTCCCCTGCATATTTTAATACATTATATGAATGTTGTGCGTTTAAACGTCTTTGCACAGATTAGAACATGACAGCAAGTCGGCGCGGCTTCGAGACACCGAACTGAACGATGCCAAAAGCGTCGCCAGCTGCTTCGTACAAAAGAACAACCACTGCAAGCCCTCCATGCTAAAAATCACTGTCAGCCTCGTAAGAATACATGTTCTCGTATCAGAACATCTTGCACTCAAGATGTTCTCCCACGATACTTCTCATCCTACATAATCCTCCGTGGCTCTCCGATGTCTTTCTTCTCCAACCCTCCCACCCTATGCTGGTGGAGCAGCGTCGAACAACAGGGGTCTCCCATTGGAAAAATCCAAAGGGTCCCAAAAGAACTGCTGCAAATCACTCTTTTCCTCCTTGCATCCCATTTGCTCCCCACCCCCCCATCCTTCACTCACCCTGGACTGGACTGTTTTTAGCAGCAGCATGGCCTCTTTGTACTTGCTGGCAGCCTCTCTGAATTGCTTCTGCTTGACCAGTGCGTTGCCCCGCATGTGGAGAACTGGCACCGTCTGCAGCTTCTCATCCTTTTCCATCATCCACGACTCCCGGTGGTAGGACATGGGGTCTCCCACCTGGATGCGGCGGCAGGGGTGAGAGTGCAAGAGGGCAAGCATGGCCTCGAAAATGAAAAAAAGGAACCCTTCCTCTGACACAAGGGAAGGATGAACAGGTACAAAGAAGTGTCTGCTCATGCGCACTTAGCAGAGTGAGAGGATATGGGGAGGATGTTAATTTACCGCTGCTGCTGGATACCCTGGTGAATCTGATTACATGAAAGCAGAATGTCCCGGGTCGACAGGTACTTGATTTTTTTTTTTTTTTTGTCACTAATGTCATTTGCTTTTAGAAAACATTGCGTCGACGCGACATGAAAAAGAGGGGTTTTGTGAATATGTAAATGTGTCCACACTCATTAAAAGCTATTCAGTGGCGAACCGAAGGAGCGCGTGCTCGTCTTTCGCTGCAGCGTGACATTCGGTGTCCGGCCGCCGGTGATTACCTGCAGCAGCTCCATGATGAATATCAGAGGTTGAGGAGTTCTCATCAGCTCATCCAGCTCTGGGAAGCCAGTGGAGTGATAGTGAAACAGGTTTCCCATGCCACACATGTGTCTCTGGCCCTCATGGGGGTCTTTCCCTTGAGCGATCAGCCGCATTCCCTTGGACACGATGGGGTACAAACCTGTGTGCTGCAAAAATAAACCCATCAAAAAACATTAAAAAGAGGTGGAGGAGGTGGGCCTCAACAGGACATAGAAACACCTCAAGGAATCACGCGGCCCCCCTGATGCAGCCAGGCGACGCCAATCAGCGCTTATGAGACGCGGCCCCAATTTCAATCGCAAATTCCTTTTCTCCGGAAGGAAAATGTATGAATTTGCACAAAAAGATTGCTCCATTCCTGTTTGTATCACTGGGCATGTAGGCGGCTGCCGAGCGTGGATTCATGTGCATCATAATGAGGTGCGCTGAGCACTCATTAGGGCGTCTAATGAGATACAACTCACAATGGCGTCACACCAGAACTCAGCCACCTCTCCGATCCTCATGGATGTCAGCAGGGTCTCCCACACTTCCATCTTAAACATTTTCCCCGCGAAAATCTCAGCCGGCCGGCCGGCCAGCCGGCTGTCGTCGATGACTGTCCGCTCAAAGTCGTCCAGCAACGTCTGGAAATGGAACACCAGCTGGGATGGGAGGAAGAAAAGCAAGAGACATTAAGATATTTCATAGAGAAACGTGATTAATGATTAATCCGAGCATCTCCTCTCATGTCCTTGGATTTGCTCTTCATTGCTAATATTGACTGTTTTCATTGATAAAAATTACGCAACTGCTTAGAGATGGTCGAAATGTTTCCCTAAGACAGACATTAAATATATCATCTCCTCAACTTTTTCTAACTCCTAACTTATCCTACAGTTTGTGTACATTCAAAGGAAAACTGTAGCCTTCCCTTTAAAGGTAACACAGCCCGGTGTAGAGGATATACTTAATAAATGTATGTGTGCATGAAGGGTGCAAGAAAATATCACTGTACATGAGTATCATGATGAGTTCTGTGTTATTGTATTGATTTTCACAGCATTTTCAAAAAATCGCAAGGCTTTGTGGTTATTTTTAGGTTTTGCTTAAAATCCCTTAAATGAAAATGTTTCATATTTTGAGTTTTCCAAAAAATTTCATGTAAACATTCCCAGTGCTGCTTACAGTGTCATGATGATGTTCCGATTCAAGATGTGACAAGTATCAAATCACTGGATTCCAGTAAACAGTAGACACGCGTGCGTGTATGATTTCTCTTCTTTTTTGACCACGTAATACATGACAGAATAAAATACACTGGTTGAAGTAAAGAAATTATTTTGGCACTTTAAACTGTTGCAACATTTTAGCATGTCACAGGTTATAAAATACAGGCTAAAACAAACTGACTTGAATTCTGACATTAATATTTTCTTTCTTAGTACAGAAATTCTGGCACAGGTGTGTGCGTGTTCCATCTCGGTCTTGCGTGTGAAGGCTTCACCATAACCGTGTGTGCTAAAAATTATTTTAGCCCCACGTAACCTTTTATTTATAGCCTGACAGATTGTATATATACTGATAACTGTGTGACCAACTGGGAATCACCTCAACGGGTAGAGATCACAGACACACACACACACACAGCAACACACACACACAGCAACACACACACACACAGCAACACACAGGTGAATGGAAATTCATGCTGGCGCTGTCATGGAAAATGTTTGTCACGGCGTCCAGGCGCGGTGCCATATGGCTGGATGTGAGGAGAATGGCAAAAAAACAAAAAAAAAAAAAAAAAAAATTGGATCAGTGGCAGAGCATAAACTCAGATCCAGTGCCATAAAACATGTTGCAATTTGGTTGACCAAATGTTTGCTGTATGCGGAGGAGCCAGATACAGAATTATTCCCACGTGTCATGAATAATTCAGCAGTCTACTTGAAGAAGGGAAATGTAACAAAAAAAAAAAAACAAGAGACAGGCGTTTGTTTCAGCAGAACCTTCACCTTAATAATATGTATGCAGGGAATCATGTCTGACATGCGGGGTTTTAACCCGGGATTATCTCAGATGATCAGGTTAGGTGTGAGACTACCTTTGTCCCTGGTGGAAAGTGTGGCAGCGGTCCCGTGCCTCCAGCGAGGATCTTCTTCCTCACCCCAGCATGGTTGAGAAGGTACGTCTCCTCCATTGTGACTCCGTCTGGAAGCAGGCTTCTTTTTTCCTCCCCTCTGGTGTCTGTGTTCTTCTGGCTTTCTAATTAGCCCAGTGAAGTGAGCCTTGGCTGGTTAGCTGCTCTCTGACAGATGGCAGGATTAGGCGGGGTTTGGAGATGGCCACTTTAATCTGAGGAGCTAATCCCCCTGCCTACCTTGGCGATTGGTGGGGCAATTCTTGCAGGGGAGGAGATGGGAAGAGGTGAGGACGACCGCCAGACCAGGAATCATGTGGACTAGAAAGGCCCAGATGATTCTCGAAGGAGTAAAGATCATTCTGGAAGGGGAGTAATCTGGTGGTGTAACGCCGCTCCAGTCGCGCAACGGCGATTAACCGGTTGCAGGTCTGGTCATTATCCAGGTAGGTCAAGTAGCCCTGGAACTGTAACATTGGGAATATGCAAAACACTCCAAATACATGGAATATCAAGCCCTTGCTTAGACATAAAGTAATGAATGCTGCAAGAATCCAAGTTTCATAACCAAGTGAAAATCTTTATCCACCTGGAATGAAGGGATGCTAATGACCAGCGTCAAATTGCGCACATGATCTGCATGTATATGAAATAAAAGCATAAACACTTTCCAGCTCTGCTTTCCTGCAGTTTATTCTTCATTTAGGTAATCAAATACAAAGACACCAAAACTGATGTACACAGACATAATTTTCAACCTCAGAACAAACGCCAGACTGCAATGAACAACATGCTGTACTCTGCCTGACTTGATAAAAAAAAAAAAAGGAAAAAAAAGTGTTTAACTTTGAAAAAGAAAAACCGGTGCGCTACTGGGTTGTGTATGCAAATAACAAACTGAAAAGAATGACACAGCAAGTGTGCTAATAAAGACTCCCTCCCCCCTTGGATGAAGGTGCGTCGCCTCCGCCCAAGCGTGGCAGGAGATGACGTGAGGCTGCCCCCTGGTGGTCACTTCTCTATCAGGGAGTCCAGCTGCTCCTGCAGGGAGGCCAGCTGTTGGGAGCAGAAAATAGAAGGTGTGATTGATGCCCCGCAGCCCTGGGGTGTAATTGGAGGGGTTAAGTGGATGATGATTAACATGTCATTTCACATTAATTTGCCATATTCATTTGTCAATACAAACAAGGACCCAGGACGGTGGGAGGCTGCTGTGTCAAGACCACAAAAAAAAAGGGGGACTCCGCTGGTGGCTGCTAACAACTTTATTTCTGAGTGATTGAATTTTAACTTCCCCGTTAGGTGTGAAAGCTGTTGGGTTTAGAGTGGACAATGAGCACACTGCCCTTTGCTGACGCCGCATTTGACATTCACACCCAGACACGTTCACGCCGTTAAAAAAAAAAAAAAACAGTGGAAAGCTGTGGAAAAACCCCCCCC
>CAAKHG010049865.1:0-19441 GCA_901007715.1 Dactylopterus volitans | reverse complement strand
CAACTTTATTTCTGAGTGATTGAATTTTAACTTCCCCGTTAGGTGTGAAAGCTGTTGGGTTTAGAGTGGACAATGAGCACACTGCCCTTTGCTGACGCCGCATTTGACATTCACACCCAGACACGTGGAAAGCTGTGGAAAAACCCCCTCGATCCGGGGCTCCTCCAAACGGCATCTTACCTGCTCCATCTCCCGCTCCTCCTGCTGAATAATCTCGTCCAACAAGGCCTGGAAGCGGTTCTGCGAGGAGAGCGCGTCAAAAACAAGGTTGGTTCGAGTCGACACACCGGGCCTCATTAAATTGTGATGGCTTTAAATGTGTTGTCTGCGTCGGCTGCTCGTGTCGCCGTCTCCTCCCTGACAGAAAAGGCCACTTGGAATGCCAGTCAGAGACAGCTGACCTTTTCCCTGCGACTGTGATAATAACGACTGGAGATGGGGAAGGGGGGGGGGGTGATGGTCTCAAAACGCCGGGCAATGAGAGCTCTAAATGGCAACGTACAAACGGGTCCGTGTCTGCTCGTGTTCTGCTCATTGTAAAAGTCCCAGCTTAAGAGCTCTTGGCGGAACAATTAATTTTCATGCCATTTTATTTTTTATTTTCTCTCCTCTCCGCGTGGCAGTCCTCATTCGGTAAATAGCTGATGGGAGAAATGTAATATTTAAGGCTTAAAAAATTATAATAATAAATGATTGCCTCTAATGCTGTGTGTAATCACTCGTTTTGTTTTTTTTTTGTTGTTGTTTTCTTTTGCGCGTCACCTTACGCTGCAAGAGGAACTTTTGCCTCAAAGCTCATCTGCGTGTTCTCGTTTGTCTTTTCCGTACATGCAGACCTACTTTCCGAATGGCTCCGATTGTTAAAAGGGGCCATGTATATGCATATGTAAGCGCGTGCGCGCGCGTGTGTGTGCGTGTGTGTGTCCGCTGCTTACTTTGAGCGCCTGGTTTTCCACTTTCATGATGAGTTCCTCCTGCTGTTTCTTTCGGGCCCTGGTTTCCTGAAGCTTGGCCTTGACGCTGTTGATCTGCACCTGATACTCCATCACTGTGGGGAGCAGCAGGAGGCTCATGTTATCGGACGGTTATAAGAAAAACACCGGATAACATGTGATTTATGCTGCCTTTTCTTTGTTTCACTGTCTCTCTCTTTTTTTTGGGCGAGGCCATTAAAGGCGGGGGAAAAAAAAGGTAGGGATGGATGATGATGTGACATAATTTGAGAGCAAACACTTCACTCGCGAAACCACAAGATGAGCACCTTGGCTTGCCGAACCGCAGGGATGCCGGCGTTTCGGTTTGACAAATTGCAGTTAATGGGAACAACAAATCCATTTAAGGGGACGTGAGCCAGCAGGCTGAGGCACTATAAGACACAACTAAATCAGTCTGCTATGGGCTCCACAGAGGGCTCTCATTAAATCCGGCCAGAGCGATGCCGCCTCACAACAACCTGTGGCTCCGGCGCCATCAAGTATGTTTGAAACTAATTGTATCCATCCATCGCTTTCCCACCCCAGCTGACACTTAATCCTCTCGCATGGGCCATCGAATATGCAGAAACCGGGCAGGGAGGAGCCGCTGCCTGACCCATTTATTACTACTCTGCGGCGCTGCCAGACGCGTGACCTGCCGGAACCAGACACTTCGGGAGATGTTCTGCCGGGCCGCCGCGGTGGTGTGTTGACCGCTAATGTTCCTGACTGACAGTCCCGTATATGTAGATAAGGAGGAATTGAGCTGTCAGCGCCGGGCATCTGTCTGAGCCGCACGCTGAGCAGCGGCACCTGTCACACTGGTTGGTTGAGGAGGGAGAGCCGGGGAGCTGTCAGCGCGCCGCATCTCCGTGGGCGAGGGTGCAGCAGTGACTGAACGTAGGTGTAACACGTTTGTGTGTGTGTGTGTGTGTGATGTCTGACCTAGAAAACTCAGCTCTGATTTTAAGTCCAGACACCTGGCTCGGGTCAGGATTTTTACCTCTGCTATGGCAACTATCTGTGGGACGGTTTTGATTTATTTTCGTGTCAGGCTGCGTCTAGTCTCCGAGTCTGTTCTGACATCAGCCCGCCTCTGTTGTCTGCTCCTCTGTGGCCACTACCACTGAAATATGTAAGAACGTCTGTGTATCGAGTTATTCAGCCGAAAGAACCAACATTCGCACTTATGTATCAACGCAAGTGGCAAGCAAGCGCAACACATTGTGTAATCATGACGCTGCAGGGCTCAATTTTGAACAGATTTGAAGGAACATCTCCAACCACGTGGACTTTTTTTTCGCACATTGGTAGGTATTAGGAAGTCTTTTAGGACCATAACACTTTGATAATTAAATCCTGACTATAAAAATGTTTATCAATATTTCTCTTTCTAATGCTAAGCTCACTATCATCTCACCTATCTGGCTGTTTCGATCGGACTCGTGCTGCGCTGAATCAGACTCGTTCAGCTTGTCCTGGAGCTGTCGGACCAGGTCCTCCTCCGTGTCCATGATGTTCAGGTCCTCGTCCTCGTGCCGGTCCCCTTCGTCCTCCTCGTCCTCGCTGGAGCTGCTGATGTCGTTGAAGATCTCCCGGAGTTCGTCGCGCTGGGCTGGCCATTTGGATCGCGCGTTGCGGTTTGATAAAATGGAAACAAAAGATGGCGGCAGTGAGAATTCAGAACACTTCACTGTGTTTGTTCCGGGTCAACGGTCTATTAAGAGTTACAGTATGTGGTTTGAATTGCGTTTCATAATTCAGTCCAATAATGAAAAAGCCTGGAAGGGTGAATGTAAACACGGAGCGTACTTATGTCGTTCTAGTAAGCCCTCACGCTTGGAGGCACAATAGACGCATGTACCGGCTCTGCAATTCATATTCACACAGCTGGATCATCAGTAGCCATTAACCCATTAGCAGTCGGTGGCCTGCCCATGGGCACTGAGCAGAACACTATAATGTGTTTATTCTTGAGTTACTTTGAAGCCAGCATTCTTGGAGCCTCCTGAATGCCTTTTTATGAACCCCAACTTGATAAAACCTTCGAATAAACACATTTAAGATATTTCTGCTTTCCTATTGCCAAATTTGAGCTTGGACTATGCAAAGCTTATCGCTGTGGTACTGTTGTTTTCCAGCTATGCCTGCAAAATATGCAGGTGATCGGTGGGCATCTGTTAGCCCCCCAAAAAAGAGGGAAAAAAACCCTCTACTTACAAACCTGAAGTGCTCAATGCCAGTAGTATTTAGAGTTACTGACTGAAGGAAAAAACAAAGAAAAAAAACAAAATTCAAGAAGACAAAATTGCTGCCTTTCAAAAGAGAACACTGCGCACGTACTCCAGATAGCTCCAGAACAGCCTTCCTTTCCACGTATAAGCATGAGATGCACGTTCTTCTCATACCTTTGTTACAGCTGCGCTACTGCAGGACTTGGGTGTTTAAGCGATTTTAATCATTCTAACCATGCACACCTCTCATCCCGGAGCCTATGAGCACAGTTATTGTGCGACCGAGGAGCGAGAGAGCTTGGGTGCTTTCTTTTTCCTTTCCATACCGCTGGGGAAGAAAATGGCGCGAGTTCAAACAGGGGGAAGGAAATCTGCTGTTGGGGTGACGAGAGAATCACCGGTAAACCAGAGCAAACTGCCGGGTCCTGAGAGCTGTTTGGATCAACTCGCTGCAGTTACCCCGCAATTTCCCGAGCAAAAGTAGATGATTGATAATTCACTGATTTTAAATTTCCCCTGAACATCCGCATTCAGCCCGAACTCGCTTCGTGGACTTTGATCAGCCATGCATCAAACGGAGTTTTGCAAAACATAGCAGCGTCAACATATGCGGCATCCATTACGGCGGAGGAAACTGGGGGGGGGGGATAAACACCAAAGAAAAAGCACTTTGCAAAATATGGGCAATAAAATAACATCTTTTTGATTGATAATATGTAAACACTGGACCATAAAACAAAACTGTCTGCAAATACTGACTCACTCTTTATTTCATATGTTAAAACTAAATAAATAAATAAATAAACTGAGTCATTTTGGCATCTGCAAATGTCATTCTGTTTGGCAGATATCACAGCTTGCAAACAAATTTTGTATCCAGTTAAAAATCCTTTAAAGGATTCAAATTATCACATTCTTCATGGCAAAAGGCTCCCGGTTCTTTGATATTACTGGCTCATCTTGCATGCGCAGACAGTTTTCCCGCATATTTTCAACTATGTTTTAGTTGAGGCGCGGTGAGCGCTGTTCCAAATCCTTCAGCTCGCACCTCTGGAGCTAATCCGCGGTGGACTCTGAAGGTGTCTTTAGAGTTCTGTGTGAAATTTCGCTCTCATCGGCGTGTGAAGATCTGAGTTCATGACCGGCGTGGTCGCAGCGAACTTGACCTTTGACCATCTTATGAGGCCATCCTGGAGCTGACGTGTGCGCCAGATGTCATGAGATTTCCCTCCAGGTGTTCCTGAGATACTACGTTCATGAGAGTGGGACGGCCCGTCATATGCATGTTTAAAGAGAAGGGGGCGGGGGGTCTATGCTCATCTTCAAGTATCGTGCGGCACAATCAGGAGCCTCTCAGAGTGAGAACAACAATCTTCATTGGAGAAGTGAACTGGAGGACGCTGATCGATTGGCGTCTATTATCAGCGCAAACCAAACAGCTCCTGTTTCCATCATTTAAGTGCAAGACAATGATCACGTAGCGGCATCGTTCCCCTGCGCACCGCTGTCTCCTACAGGGAGCGCTAAGCAGTTTATTACTCCACTGCAACTCGGTGCATCCCTTCTCTTATGTCATGAACCCTTTTAAAAAATGAAGGGATCCTTGTAAACAAGTTTGCGTCAACAAAGGATAAATATTGGATGATGCGTAGCTCGGTTTGTTTTTAATTTTTGAATAGTTTCCAACGTCGGCCAGGAAGTGCCGGCACTGGTCAGGCTCCATGGGCCATGCGGTGGTTGAGGTAAACCTACATTCCCATTTAACCGCTTCCGGCTGAATGAGAGAAGAGGCGCACAGATGGACCGAAACTATCCTTGAATGGTATTTGGCATTCACTTGCTTGGTGACTGCCGGTGTGCTAACAACCCACCACTTGCAGCGCCTTCTTTCTAATGGGTCTCTACATGACAACATGCTTGACTTACCTGAGGACCCATGACCCATCTTGTGTCCTGAGGTGCCGGGTGAGGAGTCCAGGTTGGCCAGAGAGCCATGCTGGTCTGCTTCCTTGGACTCATCCTCTGCTATTATCTCCCAGCCTGGAACATCGTGGGTTAAGGTCGACGTGCCCTCCGCACATTCCTCAGTCTTTAAAAGTGTTGCGTGGGGGATTTTTCAAAAACCTGTCTTTGCAGTACACGTTAACATCAAAACTTTGCGAAACTCCCCAGGAACTGCACAACTTTGACGTTCCGTCGCTGTGTCATGTGTGCGTCTGCTGTTGCATGCGATGCTGAAACTATAATTAGAACCAGGCCTTACTGTGACCAACTAAGCAACGATAATGAACAGTCCATCTCAATTAACACACAGCAAGCGGCAACTCAAGAGGAGCCCTGCTGTGCTCTTATTCTGTCAGGCAAGTTTAGAGTTTCATTAGAGCAGTAATGGCCTCACTGCCATCATTGTGAATCTCTCTCACAAAGGCATTAGACATGAGTCAAACCAGGTGAGCTGAGCAGGAGTCAGGACACCCACTTAGGCCCTGAATCAGCCCGTTTTTAGCTGCTAGATGGAAGTGATGTTATGTTTGCCCTCACATCAAAAAAAGAAAAGAAAAAAAAAAGAAGAAAAACAAAACAAAAAAAACCTTCAGTACATTCAACATGACATTTCTGTGACCTGGAATATTTTTGCTGTTGTATGAGCAGAACACACTTGATGGGCTCCGCGAGACCGAGGTACAGAACATTTGTGGACGTCTGAAAGGATACGAACGCTGACAGCCTCGGCATCTGTGCTCAGCAATCTCTTTACCTCCTTTTCCACATCAGGAGATTCAATGTACTGCAAGAAAAAGAGAGGGGGAGGGAAAGAGAGAGAGAGAGAGAGAGAGAGAGAGATTGGGTTACATATGGCGTTAGCAGCATCTCTTATGCTCTCTCTCCCCTCTTGCTTTCTCACACTCACAGGCAGAAGCTGGCTGCGTGCCAGAGAGCATATTAGCGATTAAAAACAGAAGCAGCCAAATCAATATGGCTCGGCTCTGCACCTTCAGGAAGATTTATTCAAAAGACAAAGTAGAAGTGTAGTGCTCAAGCACACTCGCTTTCACTTTGATCAAAGCAATAGTGAAATTGCTTCTTTTTTTTTTTGCATGCCTTGGGGGCAAACTAAGATGGAAAGGCTTTATTTATATGTAAATCTAGTTTTCACTTTCACCACAGTTCCATTTGTATGAAATGTAAATGTCTTGTTGGAGGAAAGCCAAGGAAGGAGATGGATCGGCTGACGGGATGCTAAAGAGATGGATGGGAGATGCGAGGGGAAGGGCAAATGAAAACGTCAAAACCTTCTTTTTCGCAGTCTTCCGAAATCTTCTCTTGCGGGTGTTCTTCAACGGACAGGTAACTAGAGACCAAAACATCAGTATTAGTCAAGTCAAGATGGAGAAAATCATCCCTGGGGGGCAAAGTACACATCTGGGAATTACCCATTTGCAAAAAAATTTAGCTTTGAAACCTCAACAGACCTGTTGTGCTTGTGTGTGCGTGTGTTTACTTACTGCCGTGGTTCCAAACAAATTTCTTGTCCTTGTCTTTGTCCTTCTTCTTGCTCTTGGGGTCTGTGCCTGTGGGCTCCTCTAAAGGAGGGTAAAGGTCTCCATCTAGTGTACACACCAGCATCTAAACCACAGGTGCGGACACGTACATGGGGATTATACATTCTGCTGATTCTGGTGGTAATGCTGTTGTGACAAAATCTACAGTTTAAATATAAAAATATTACAAGCAAAAAGTAGTTTTTTTTTCGCTCACAATAAACTCTGTAAACTGGAATAACAACATAGCACCAGGGTGCTGCTCTACCTGACACACATCCGCAGTCTTGTAAAATGTCTTCTTGTCCACTGTTTTGAGTGACTCAATCATGCAGGGCAGATCCACCAGCTTGCAGGCCAAAGGGACTCGGTCCACTCTTACGATGCCATGGCGACCATCAGCTTCAAATAACAAGGGATACAGGTTTACTTTACTGGGTTTGAGACTCGTGTACTTAGTGCTGTTAAAAAGGGCGTTTCACCGCTGGTTTGGAGGTCTCTCCATAAAACCTGGCCATCTACGCAGAAAAGTGGTGCAAATATTCTCGAAAGTTCTGCTGTATCGCCAAGAAAAACAGAGACAAGGGGCTCTACTTTTTCTCAAAAGGCAGAAATGCTACAGCACCTTTTCGCGGTCAATCCCACTTATCAAACTGTGGTTTGAGTTGCCTTTAGTTATGAATCAGCACAGTCTGTCTGCAGATTTTTGGATGAACTCCTGTTTAATAGTTCATGCAGTACTGCTTATATGGAACTGGAGCATATGGAGGAGGAGGGCACCACAGCTCAGAGTCGAGCGCTGCAGCAGGTGGGACGAGCTGTCGGTAATGATGCCGCTGCTGTGGTGCACCGATGGAAACAGATGTGTAGTTGTTAAGTCGGAGGCAATTTCACAGAAGCCAGTTACTTTTAATGTTTCGGGTGAAATTGTTCAATCTGTAGCGATCTTTGTAATGTTACACCAAAGCTTGGGGCCACATACAGACAAGAGGAGAGCTGGAGGCATAATGTTGACTCAGGATCCCAAAAGGAAACTGAAGACAAACAAGACCTCTGTGTATAGAGTCAAGCAATGGCAAGCGTTTTGTGGATTGCAGTGTGAAATAAAATAGGTTTTGTTTTTTAAATGAAGTTCATTCATAAAAAGCTTGGCTCATACTCTGAGATTTTTCATTAGTTACTGTCTGACTCATGCGATACTGGCAGTTGGTTTTCTAAACATTCTAAAGGACTACAATCAACTTTACGAAACTCTACAAGTTAGGGTTAATTGGGCGAAGTTTGGTCTGCATTCAGCTACCCTCTTTTGATCTGAAGAAAAAGCTGGGAAACATCAGCTGGATTATGCGAGGCACATAATCCAGTAAACGTCTGCCTAGTTATGAGTGAGGGACTCTAGGGAACAAAAATCATTGAAAATGATACCTGCAAAACAGGTTGAGCTTTGCAGACATGCGTACTGACATATTTCCAAAGTACAACAATGTGAAAGTGCATTTCATAAATATCACTGCACATCAAATAAAAAACTACTAACGTCGATAATTAAAATTTCATATTTTCCCCACATCTCAGAAAAAGAAAAAATCTAGACTTGATTATGGACTGGATTTCTCAATCCCATATCGCGATGTCCAAGATAAGTTTAATAAAGGTCACAGGTCAGAGATGAGCCAACTTACGGTGCAACTCGATGGTGAGTCTGTCTTTCATGTTCATACTGCTAGATTGGGCAATCCTTCGAACTGTAGAAGCGTATTCCTAAAAAGAATAATGATGGTTAACGTCCTTTGCAGCAGTTGGCCAAATGAACTGTATGAAGATATTTACTTTAGAATGTGTAAACAGTATGTACAATCTCACCATTGGCAGCCGGAGCAAAAACTGACTCTCTAACTCATAAGGTGCATCCTCCTTATTCTTGGAGCCGACTTTCCCAACTAGACATTAAAAACAAACGGAATTAACCACACACAAATAAGTAAAAGGCGGTTTTTCTCGTACCTTTATGTGTAAGAATGCAACTACAACACACGCAAAACAAACAGAACATTCATTCACCTGATCGCTCAGGACCAATTTCTTTTGAATCTTTAAATACCCCCCGCCCTCCAAAAAAATTGCACCCTGCTCCCTGTGTTCTGACATAGCTCTAATCACTATTCTCAATTACAACTTCTGGAGTATTTCATACATATATCTTATGTATTGTACAAATTATTTCTGAACAGTATTCAACTACATCTAAATTTTGGAAATCCAAATCCATAATTTTGTTGGGTCTGATCAAATGGACTTAGTGTTAAAAAAAAAACCCACAATATTAGAACATAATACTCTTTTTTTAATCTCATTATCTTAAGGAATATTTCTATAACATTATTAAGCTGTTGACTCCAGACGATAGCTAATAAACTTGCCAGGCTAAACCTCACCTCGACCATCACCATGTTTAATAATCAACACAATCTTAAATGCCTGCAAGCTGTTCAGCAAAACTCAACTGCCACACGTATCTCCATCTACTTCCTCATATCTTAAACATGGGTCCTGCATTGTCTTCTTGCCTGTAAATTCATATATATTGATCTCAATACGGTGAATACGTGCATTGCACCAGCCAAAACAACCAGCGTTAACCAACCCAACCAAAAAGCTCTAGCTAAGCACGCCGCAGTAGTAACCTTAAAAAAAATCTAAGGCTAATGATTTAATATTACTAACAATTCTGCCTTTTCCGCATCACTGAAAACGCCTGGCGAACACAATGTTTACAAATACGTGAGATAGCATTGCAAGCTAGCTAGCTACGCAAGCTATGCAAACGACAGTCTACTAACGTACCTTTCAATTTCGACGTCATCTTTGTTTTATATAATGGGACAGTGTCGGTGGATAAACGTGTTTAACTGATAAAAAAATATATACTGCACAAGGACACGAGGGTGACTACACCGATTTTAACTAAAAATGATCACAGCGTTGGGATACAAAACAAGCTGCGCCATATCCAAAACATCTCAGCGAGGCTAGTTTCCGCCGGTGCCTGCAGAAGATGATACATTCATGGCCCGCTCGGAAATTGTATAGCTTTCTTTTTCCGTAACGCAAACACGCTCTCTATTAACTAAACACCACACAATTTGCCATACAACATTCTTAAACATTACAAACACACTGAGACTAATTTCCGAGTCTTCTATTAATGACATCCAGGACTAGGGTTAGTATTTAAAAAAAAGGGAAAGTAAAAGAAAATCACGGCATGAAAGTGGCGCCCCAATTCCCCTTCATTGTAGCGAGATGGCGTTATAATTGCAGACTATCGGGAAGATTTAAAATGAAAAGGCACATATATCACTAATTTCGCGAAAATACAAAAAATAAGCGAAGACTCCCGCTGCTGTGTATTTTTTTCTTTTAAATCAGTAAATTGTGAAATTTATACAAAATCATGTAAAATATTTCCACGAATTGACTCAACTTAGTAAAATACAGAGATGACTGAACTAAACACTGTCCATCATATCACTTCCTGTCCAGAAAAAATCGGAAATTTTAAGATTTCACAATAAAGTGTCTAAAATAGACAAGCCATAACACGAATCAATGAAGAATAAGAATAACAATGTTTAATTCCATATCATAACCATCAAAGATTCGCAGTTCGGCTATCAAATGTGTGCTCAAAAGATGATATCACTTTGAACTGCCAACATTTTCAAGTGATGCTTTTATTTTGAAATAAAAATGTAGCCCTTCTGGGGGGGACAAAAAAAAACATAGTTTTCACTTCCGGGCTAGAACCAAGTCCTCTGTTGCCGTCGTCTTTCCGCCGTCTACTCTCGCAGCATATGTGTGTGAGTCATATTTGCACAAACTTTGGGCTTATCTAGGGCGACGCTGCGGCATTCGGCCACCGAACGGCGGGCATGGAGCTCAAGCTGACTGCCAACGACTGCCGCAGAGCAACGAGGACGCTGTGGCTGCTCATGCTAGTCAGCCTGTCCGTGTGCGTCTGCGTCTGCCGAGCATCATCCCCGCAGCAGGAGAGCAGTGCCATGGAGAACATCGTCACGGAGAAGAAGGCTGAGGAGAGCCACCGGCAGGACAGCGCGGACCTGCTCATCTTCATCATGCTCCTGACGCTCACCATCCTCACCATCTGGCTGTTCAAGCACCGGCGGTTCAGGTTCCTGCACGAAACCGGGCTGGCGATGATTTACGGTGAGGCGCTCCGGCGTGACGGCGGCACGTCACATGAGTCACCGCGATGGTTGCCGGTGTCGATTTATGACGACTGAGCGCATTAACCAGTGAGCTGTTGCGCATTTTCGTTGCCACGGCGCCGGGCAACACGCACGCACACACACACACACACACACACACACACACCAAGCGCACACACACACGTCTGAATTCTGAATTCAAGTCACAGCCACCAGGAGCTGCACTTAGAAAGAGTCGAGCTTGTCAAGCGTGTCTTAAGTAAATCTGATTGTAACCTTGTGTGTGTGAGCTTGTAATTTCCATATTGTGAACTGCTGTTTGTAATCTTACCTCACACTCACAGTTTTGAACATATAAAGCATTTGCATAAAGCATTTTGTCACAAAGAATTATTAAATAGCCAGCTACTATTATTAAATCGGTGTAAGACTGGGGCCGAATGTGAAATATAAGGCGTTCTTACTGCATTTTTAATGTACTGGAGATCAATTAAAATCTAAATCCACCACTCAGTAAAATACAGATACTCAAAAATGATACCATCATGCTCATCAGACAGGAAATAGTAATGAGAGGCGGGTGTTTCTAGTGACATCAACAAAAGTTCTGTCAGATTCAGGTAAATTGTGAAATTGATACAAAATCGTGTAAAATATTTCCACAAATTGACTCGACTTATTAGAATCCAGAGATGACTGAACTAAACAAGACTGTCCATCATATCACTTCCTGTCCAGAAAAAAAAATCGGAAATTTTAAGATTTCATAATAAAATGTCTAAAATAGACAAGCTATGATAAGACTTAATGAAGAATAAGAATAATAATGTCCAAATCCATATTATAACCATCAGAAATTCACAGTTTGGCTATCAGACGTGCGCTCAAAAAATATATCACTTTAAATCGTATTGAACTGCCAACATTTACTCTCAATTACTCAAGGTTTAGTTGCATCGTGGTTACTGTCAAAGTGGCTACTATCCAAGAATGGTCTGGATTATTTTAGGCCTCATAGCAGAATTGTTATGGCGCAGCAAAGCAGGCCCCGACTTTCACTTCCCTTTGCATTACAAGAGCAGTCAAGCCGAGGATCAACGTGCTTTAAACTGCAGAGGAAGGTGCGCAATAGACGACAGGCCACACTCAGACACCCGCGTGGACCCCTCAACAAGCAGGTCTTGCTTGGACGTCCTGTTATCCAATTTCGACATTACAGCAAGTGGCACCTCTGGAAACATGTCTTCAGCCATCTGCAGAATCTGCTGTAGTTTAAAATCGTGTTTTATTTTCTATCTGAACCGATTAGTCTTAATTTTTTCGTTATTTTGTAAAGCCCCTACTCGCCCACAGTTCACCCAGCCCAGGCGTTTTCACATCTGCCCCTTTTCCTCAGTAAATGTTTTGATGTCAGCAGCAGCAAGAGCTCAGTGAAGAGGGCCGCAGCCTGTTTGCGTGCCAGCTCGTGGGTCAGGCACTGGCACAGCAATCATCATCAGCAGCCCAAGAATCTCCTGCGATGGAAAAGGCCCATCAGACGTCCTCTTGGGACGAGTGGACACGATCGGACCTCAGTGACGCCTCCTTCACTCTCTGCTCGGTGTCGTTTGATGACAGGGTGTCAATCCCGGCGTGGCCCCGCCCAGCCTCCTCCTGAGCGCAGGTGTAATCAGCCTGAGTGGCCTCAAAAGGCCCAGAAGCTCAGTGGTTTTCAGGGTCTCAACAAGCCATTGTGGGGTTTTTTTTGCCAGATGACTAATTCAGGTGGGCTATGTGAGCATATGAATATACTGTCCCTCACTCCCACCACTATAATAGTCACTCTTTGCCTGGCCCCAGAATCAGGGCAAGCCTGATTTTAACTGCTTTAATTTTGACTTCACTCTGTATATTGTTTTTTTGGGGTTTTTTTTTTAATTATCGACTGGATTAATTAGGTGGACATACCTTCCTTATTCTGTGTAATGGCCAACAGAGGACGACTCCATTAGTCGCTAATGGAAGTCAGAATAGTTGCGAAGACTATGAAAAACTACCCCATGTCTCACCTAATTTATTACTACCTAAGTAAATAACTTCCTCGGGAGTTTTGATTTTGTTTTTATAAATTACTGCCCTACTTAAAGTGAAATAGGTGATGAAGCTTACGGATGCGGCCATCTCGAATGAGCAAGTCGCTACCACGGCAACCTGTCTGCGTTTGGCTCAGTCAGGTCCATCACTTGCTGCTCTCCAGCGTCACAATGTCGTAAAGATATTGTCACCTTGAGCTGCAATGAACCAAGATGGAGGCGCCCAAAGTGTCAGACCAGGGGGTGACATCACGCTGACCGCGTGCTGGGGTTCTGCACCATCTAAAGTTGCAGCTGCGCTCGTCGATTGTCCCTTGCTTATCATCATCTTCCCCACTTCTTCCCCCTTCCTCCCAGGCTTAATTGTCGGCATAATCTTGCGGTACGGCATCCATGTCCCTCGGGACATCAGCAACGACACAATGATCTGCCACGTCAACGCCAGCCCCGCCACCCTGCTCGTCAACGTCAGCGGCAAATTCTACGAGTACACGCTGAAAGGCGAGATCAGCAGCGGCCAGGTGAATGACGTGCAAGATAACGAGATGCTGCGCAAGGTACGTGCCAATGTGTCGCCGTCGCATAAAAAGAGCCTTCATCCTCCAGCCTCTTTAAATAGCTCATTCAGTCCTAGAAGTTCAGAGCCAAAATTGGGGGAACTAAAGCCTGATAAAGAACTTGTACGGAAAAAAAAAAGTTTCAAAGTGTAGAGAAAGGCTTATTACTGCTGATAGGAGCCGAACGAGGCGCCTTCTCCGAGAGACGTGCAAAGACGTGACAGAAGCATTTTGTTCAAAGACAGATTGCTTTTGCCTGGGGGTCATTTTGGACTTCCTGTGGTTATAATTATTCTCTGTGCTGGTGAGCGCTGCTCAGTTTAGGGAGCTTAAAAATTATGCAAATCAGCATTGCATTTAGCCATACTCTCAAGTAAATCACACCCGCAAAAAAAAAGAAAAAAGAAAAAGAGCAATGCAAGCCAGCCATAAATAAATAGGCTGCCGTTGAAGCATTAATCAATGTCTGCCTGTAAATAGTCCCCTGTCCCTATCGAGTAATTTTACTTCTGTCTTTTATTTGATTGATCGCTCTGGAAGCAGCCTCACGCCGTCCCGGATGTGCCATTCACGATCAGCTCTTTTATTAATAGCAATTTGTCTGAAAAACCTTTTTTTGTTGATTCATTGCTGGGGTGATTCAGAAGTGTGATGTCTTTTGTTTGTTATTCTGTTTGTGTGATTCAGGTGACCTTTGACCCCGAAGTGTTCTTCAATATCCTCTTACCGCCTATCATCTTCCACGCTGGCTACAGCTTGAAAAGGGTAAGAAGGGGGCATTTCTGGAGCTCCCTCCGCTCCCGCGCGCGATTTAAATGCATGCAGATAAAGCGGACACACGTTTGACTCCCTCTGACGACTTAATGTCTCCTCTTCTGCGTGGAATCCACTCAATCTTCAGAATCATCAGTTGCCTTTGACTGCAATCGGTGTGCAGATGATTCATGGCGCTTTCAATTGGTTTTGTCTTCCAGAGGCACTTTTTCCGTAATATGGGATCCATCCTGGCTTACGCTTTTCTGGGGACAGTGATTTCTTGTTTTGTTATTGGGTAAGAACATTAAATGTCCATATGATAAGATCCACTGCTCCGACTTTTTTTTTTTTGGTTTGTTTTTTTGTTACAGTTACCATGTGTCCACATTGCCATTAAAGTCAGTGTTGTTTGTGTTGACATGCTGTTCCCCCATCAGGCTGCTGATGTACGGCTGCGTGATGCTAATGAAGCAGGTGGGACAGCTGGCAGGAGACTTCTTCTTCACCGACTGCCTGTTCTTCGGCGCCATCGTCTCTGCCACTGACCCCGGTGCGTCTCCCGCCTCCGGCGCTGAAATCATTTGGATTTATTTTGGCCCTCTGTAAACATCAGAGCGGTGTTCAGCCGGCTCCCTCCTCATAAACATGTCACCAGAGAAATCTGTTTCTCCTCACCCGCAGTGACGGTCCTGGCTATCTTCAACGAGCTGCAGGTGGACGTGGATCTGTACGCGTTGCTGTTTGGCGAGAGCGTGCTCAACGACGCCGTGGCCGTGGTTCTGTCCTCGTAAGTCTCGCGCAGTCTTATGTGACATCACACACACACACACACAAAACCCCCGAGTCTGTGCTTATCCCCGAATGATCTTGAACGCGAGCGGCTTTTGAAAGTGCAGGTCAGGCATCGCGCATCGATCGAGCGGTGACCTTTTAACAAAGCCAATATCAGTTCTCATTAACGCCGCGTTTGACGCAAAGCGGCCCTCGCGCTAACCCGCGCCGTTTCTCCTGCTGTGCATGGCGCCTTGTCGTTATTTCCACAGAATTATGAATTATAATAGCAGGCTCGCCGGACGGTCCAGTCCCTGCAGAGAGACTCCAATCAGCTCATTGAACAGGCATTCTAAGTAGAGCGTGGCCACGGACGCCTTTTGCGGTGCCTTGGGAGAAACATGACAAATCACCAGCCAATTGTTTTCAAGAGTGTGGCTTATTCAGGCAAATACGCCAAGCATTTTCTTATTTATTCATTTCTGCTGTTTTTTTTTTGTTTTTTTTTGATGTTGTGGCTCCAACAACAAAAAAAGGCATTCCCATTTTCTTTGGAGATACTGGATATACAGGAGCCAAGCAGAGGGCAGGATGCTAGAACTGCTGATAGACAAAACACCTGGTGATTTGTTATGTGAGTGTGTATGCGTGTGTGTGGGGGGGGGGGTGGGGGGGTGTGTGTGTTTGTTTGGGGGCCGTGAACGGAGAGGATGAATTGTTCTACTTTTGGAGTCACACTTGTTTCAAGTAGCTTTTGAAACTATTAATATAAATGGGTGTGCCACTTCCATCACATTAATACAGCAACACAACGCACCTCAGCAAAATATTTGAAAACTTTCGATAATGGATCTCCGACAACCAGCCTGCTGGGGGTGAACTCACTCCGCTGTGATAAACATCCCAGACTTGAATTTCAAATGAAGAGGGTAAGGATGATTTTCAAATGCTATTTGACCCAAGTGTGACATGAAGTATGCTTCTGGGTTGTTGTTGTTGTTGTTGTTGGGGTTTTTTTTTTGCATCGCTTTCTTTTGGATGGTCCCCTTTTGACACACATTTGTAATGTATACGGACAATTTTCAGCTTTTATGAAAAACTGCACTGCACAGCGGGGCGTCTCGGGAAGTGTGTGGTGTTTGCCATCCCGCTCAAAACGCTTTTGTCAGATTGTGAAATTTTTTCGGTCCACATTTTCTGAGACTTAACAAAAGCATGTCTATACTTGCGGTGAATCCTCCTCGCACAAAGGAAAAAGCCGTGCAGTCCATTTTAGATGTCCTCCCCACATGATGCAGTTCCCTCCTTCCATGATGAAATTAACAGTAATCAGTGTTCTCCTCGGTGTCAGTGAAGAAGTTAACAGCAGTAAAATAAGCGCTTTAGTATTGTTCCGCCGCAGCTCAGAGCCACAACCATGACTATGTTTTCTGGTTGTCCGTGGATGAAAAATCTCCGGAACATCTGAAGCAAATTCCTTCACTTTTGTCCTAAATGTCCACGTGGACTCGAGGATCAACTGAAGGTCCAGGTCACCGCGAGCCTTAAATTCCTTACTAGCGTCTGATACTATGAATTATTGACGGCCATAACTGAGGAACAGATGGGATACACCTACCTTAACTTTTGATTAAATTCCCTCCAAGTTTTCTTCAAATATATTATGGACCCCGATGTAAACTGCAACCTGACTGGTTGACAAAGGCTTACGACCAGAAAGCGGAAATCTTAGTCAGAATGTTATTGTACGAAAGTCCCTCTATGATTGGCGAGGATGCGGAGGATACGGAGGAAAGGGTGCTGATCACTGGCTGTGTGACGTCACTAAGATTTGGTTACCAGGCTTTGATATGACTTTGATGGCCGATGCCATAAAGTATAAGTTGTTATAGCGTACTCTGATGTGGCTTTGATACGTGATGTATCAAGAAGTATTGCCATGACATCAAAGCAACCCAGTATGGACAGGTGAACCTCTCGTGATTGGATTTGTGGAATTATGTTTTTGCAGATATTATGAAAAATATTAAATATTTATGTAAGCTATTTCACCACTGGATTAGATGTTTGAGAGAATCCCTTCCACACAGTTGTAGGATGCATCGGATTGACAATAACAAGTGTTACTTGCTGAAGAGTTTCTCTTTGTGTACTGTGTACAATATAAAGAAAACATGTCTGCTATTCAAATTTTTTTTTTTTCATTTTTAGGTGCAGGACGTTATGTTCACTTCCTATTCATAATGTGTTACCAGTGAACCATCCAAATGGGAGCTCAACATATTTTTCTTTCAACTATTCTCAACTATTACTCTGCTTGTCACGTACAGATTATTCCCCCTTGTTTACATGAGTGGACGCTTTTTTTTTCCTGGAAAAACGGTCCCAAACAAAGATGCACTGACTGGCAAAAGTATTACTTTATAAAGGGCCTTTATAAAGTTTAATATCCAATGAGTCTTAAATATGATTTTAAAATGGGTTACAAAGTTATTTAACTTCAGCCTCACATGTATATTAAAGGAAGCAACAGACAGTTTTTTTCTTCATATTTATATACATTACATACATATTGCTAGCACTAGCTGGCGGTGTCATTAGCATTGCATTAAGGAACACGCAGAAATATGGACTGGCTGCCCAAAAATACATATTAATATGAAAGCTAAGAAGGAACTAGTCTAAATCCTGGCGGTGCAGCAGTCACACACATTTACAATGCAGCATTTGTTACATAACAAGATTCATGTTTAACAGGCTGAAATAGTCTTTGATGCCGTTACTTTCTTCTGCTGTGTGCAAGTTCAGTGAGATGAGACTTGACAATTCAGCTCGTTGAGCCCGTAGAAAACAGCCGATACGGCGCCGGCACGGTTCTATCGCGCGCCGCATTACAGGCCCGCACCTTCTCCCTCTGCCGCCCGACAAGCTGCATCG
Source organism: Dactylopterus volitans (assembly GCA_901007715.1). Classification (NCBI taxonomy): domain Eukaryota; kingdom Metazoa; phylum Chordata; class Actinopteri; order Syngnathiformes; family Dactylopteridae; genus Dactylopterus; species Dactylopterus volitans. The sequence goes on along the minus strand of CAAKHG010049865.1, from coordinate 1,369 downwards.
TTGGCCGCGCTTTGTCTGTTTTGAAGGTTGACGTGATTTACTCGCCGTTCAACCGTCTTCAGCGTGCCATCAAACTGAGTTGTGTTTGCTTTTCGCATCAGGTCGATCGTGGCCTACCAGCCAGAGGGCGACAACAGCCACACCTTCGAGGTCATGGCGATGCTCAAGTCCTTCGGGGTTTTCCTTGGAGTCTTCAGCGGCTCTTTTGCTCTGGGAGTGGCCACCGGAGTCGTCACGGCGCTCATATCTTTCTCTTAAAGTGTAGCGAGAAGAGCAGATTCAATTTAATGGGAAATTAAATATTGATTAGTCGTTGTTGGTAATCCCACATTTTAAAACACGCTGCGCCGCTCTGCGTAACGTACTTTGTGCAGTTTAATTAATACTAATTGCCACTACCTCATCAATAAGTAAATAAAAGGATGTGGCTGGCGGCGCTATTTACTTGTTTGCAGATGGGTTCCGCGCCATTTCTTGTTGAAACACCTTAACTCGCTTTTGCACGTGACGAAGTTCACCAAGCTGAGAGATTTCCAGCTGCTGGAGACGGCTCTGTTTTTCCTCATGTCGTGGAGCACGTTCCTGCTGGCCGAGGCCTGTGGCTTCACAGGTAACACACACACACACACGCACACACACGGAATGCACATCCACATACAGATATGGCAGCATCGAATGTAGTGACAACATGACAATATACACCACACTGTTACGCATCTTGAAAAAGGAGAGGAGATGACAGGGCTGATGCAACCAGAGTTTCTGCTGTTTGATGTGTGGGTCTTAGACATAATCTTAGAACAAAATCATCTTTGAAACATTCGTAGCCAGGCCAACCCCAAAAAAAAAAAAAAAAAACAAACGTTATTGTGAGGATTGGATTAGCAAAAATGTCTGTGCATATTCTCAGTCGAGTCATCAGTAGATTAGTAGCTAGTCTGAAGCTAGCCAGACTAGCCTCTAGTATTGGGAACTGTTGAAGCCCACTTGGATTAGGGGCAAAACATCTTCCAGAAGCATAACCGAATCCAGCTGACCCAAATTCAGTTCCTTAATATGGGCAAAAATCTATCGTTATTCGGTCATGTTGTCTATAATTAGTTGTGATTGATCCTCTCTGTCTCCTGTTGTTTATTACCCCGCCCACCCCACTCCGACCATTTCCCGCCCCGTCCCCCGTGGTGTCTGTCAGGTGTGGTGGCCGTGCTTTTCTGTGGAATCACTCAGGCCCACTACACCTTTAATAACCTGTCGCCGGAGTCCCAGGACCGGACCAAACAGGTCAGACCTGGACCACAGCACACCTCTGCACATTCTGACACGGCCTGCCTCGGACGCTGAGTTTTGTTTTGTCTTTTCGTGAGACAAT
>CAAKHG010049864.1:60444-71251 GCA_901007715.1 Dactylopterus volitans | reverse complement strand
TGGGCACTTTGGTTGACAGACACTGGGGGGGGGGGGGTTAAAAACCGGCTCGGCCAGGTGATTCACACAAGCACGCCCACGCGAGCTTAGCCGTCTGCGGGATGCCAATCAGCGCATGCCGATGTAAAAACAAACGAAAATAAAGCGTGGGGAAGACGCGGTGGATCATCGTACAGATTTGGGGGCGGGGGGGGTGTTTACACAGCTTGGCTTTACAGATGTATTCAAATTCACCGGGAATATGTGCACACAAACACCTCAGAGGTCTCGTTCTGTCAAAGGTGGAACCAGTCGTCAGACTCTGTGGTGTAACATGATCTAAGACGCGGAACACCCACAATGTTAGTCAGCCTCCTGCAGAGAGAATCAACGCTGCCAGGCCCCCTCTTGAATGGCAGGGATGCGAGAACAGGCTGTGACTGTGTTTCCATTAAAGCGTTTTAATGGCATATTGAAGGAACGCTTTACAAAAAGTTCACAGACGTGGCAATTTTTTTCCCCCTCATTCCCTCCCTCAGTTTCGCTTGAGGTGGTTTTTGACTTCTGAGATGAGCTTACGTACTTCGTGTGAGACGGTCTACCCGCTCAGCCGCTCGGTTTCCCGCTCCACTGCCGACGCCGTGGATAGACATGATATAAATTAACAGAATGCATATGGTGGCAGACGAAAATTTCAGGCATGTGTTTTGATGAGGAGCCCGCGGCGCCGCGCGCCACGGATAGAGGCGACGCCAAGTCAAATCCGCAACCAAATGCCGCTGTTTATCGAGAGATGCACACATGAACATTGGAAGGCTGGGAAGCGAGTGGGTGACTGAAACAATGCAGCATGAGCGAGAACAATTCACGAGCGAAGTCCCTCGCTGCGCTTTCTTCTTCTGCACTTCCTGATAATATCTGCTTAGCATCGGCGGATGGGAAAGCACAACCTTTGCATTATCTCTTGGAGATTATCTAAAAAAAAATTGGTTAAAATTTGCAACATCTGAATGGAAACGCCAGCTCGTCCGAAGTCCAGATAATTCATGCCAAACGTGTTCAGACTTCGGAGTGAAAAAGGTGTCAGCTAAAATAATTAATGGACGACAAAAAGATGTGATGATAACTACAATTCCGATCAAGACTGCACCAGTTTCTCATTTTACAATGAAATTAGGAGGCGCTCTGATTCAAAAAAACATCCCCTCCAGTGTACAGAGATCAGATTTTTAATCCAACGCATGAGACACATTTTCATCGCGTCGTCCGCCCGGGTGCAAAATCAGAATCTATCATTTCCAACCTCCATCTCTGAAGCAGACATCTTGGAGATACACAGATCTGTTTGCGGGAAACATGCTATTTGGAGGCCGTCTCCTCTCCTCCGGCAGCACTGATCCCTAATCACAGGGTGTGACGCTGCTGGCCCGTCACCGGCAACTCGCAACTCAGCATCCTCACGGCCTCGGAAAACACACGCGGAAACCCATCTGTTATCACTGTAGCCCAAGTCTTGCCCCAGAAGCAGCGATTTAACCCAGCCATGACTCCTTATCGCATTCCCAACAATGTCTGATGTGTCCCTGAGCTGCGTTGGTACATGTTGAGAGGGATACATTCACCAGTCATTATGGCAATAAGAAAAGACGATCTGTCGGTGTCCCGCAAAAACCTACCTCCTCATACGTTTACATGCCCAAACTGACTGACAGGCCTGAAAACTGCGGTAGATTCCCACAGTGAGAACATGGTCCAAAAGCCAGGTGGAGATACTCAGTAAAATGCAAGCTGGAAGTTAATTGGGGGTGGAGGGGTTTAACGAATCCAGACCACACAGACAGGTCGAGATTGAGCAAATGAACGCACGCGGAGGCTAACGCTGATTTCAAATTTAAGTAGCTGCCGTGTCTTTCTGCTGCATTTCCTTAGTCTGCACCGAATGACCCCATTTCATGGTCCAAGCGAGGACTAATCATCCCTCAACATGTTCTGTGACCAGAAAAAATGTCCTGGCCAGGAAATTGCTCTGCACAGATAAATCCGCAACTTTACATATTCATCGGTGAAATTCTCAAAATCTCTATGTTGGCCTCCGAGACCAGATGAGCCGAACATACCGTATCACTCAGTGTCAGATCAAGTCCAAACCAATCATGCACAGTAGCCTGCTGATCTCATATTGCACCGTTTTTTAAAATTATTATTAACATCCTTTTATCACCGTCTTTTATATTTTGAACACAACATCAGCACCTTTGTTTCAAACCACTTATTTACACAAAAGGTTTCAAAGATGCGGGAAGTCCCCGATAAATCAAAAGGATAATTGAATGAGTGTATTTCCCCAAAGGCGGAAGACAATCTCAGAACAGCTTGAGATGTTTAATTTTTTTGCTAGCTTTGCCAGCTCTTTCTTACAACAAAAATACAACAGACCACATCGTCAATCAAATTACAGGAAATCATGATTAATCTGTCAAAAACAGACAGGATTGGTATATTAATCTCTCTGGAGGAGGAGCTCCTGCAGCAAAGTGCTGGCACCATGACGTTTCTTTGTACTTCCAGCTCGGCTCTCCTGGGGTGTCCATTGGACAAACAGCTAACCATTCATCATTGCTCCTCTGGGCACATGTCAATTCAAATCAAATGCACTTCAGTCAACATGACCAAAAGACTGAGTCATCTCGGAAGCCTTTTTCCCGGTGGCCTGGGGCTGCAATCACATCATCGTCCTTGTTGAAGAGCAGTGAGGAACTAGCCCATTTCTACTACAGATTGTACGCAAAGACACTGCAGCCAAGGTCAGAAGGCAGCGTCCCAGTATAGCATAACAGCAAACAGGGCAAATGGCATCAGCAAACTGAGGCAGGAGGTTTTGGGTGGGGGGTGGCCAAATTAATTTCTTCTGCCCCCTTCTGCTGAGTCATTCAACACTGAGCATCTCACGATCCAACACTTTCCAATTACAACAGTTGTGCAGCGCACACGCACTTGAGGTTATTCAATTAATCCGGTATGCCACATCTATTCCTCACATGGGGACTTGATTAACCTCGTCAGAGCCTTTATTGGAAAGGGCCCCATTTGTTTTAGTCCACCGTGTTTGATGAGTACATTTTCTCGTCTCCTGGATTTTGGACCAGAGAAATCTAAAGGGGAAACTCAGTACGATGACCACAGCGTAGATTCGCGGTGGCGCGGTGAGGAAACGTCCATGAGACTGTGTTTGACAATACAAGCATAACTGCACTGCGATGCATTCAGGAGAAACAGGAGCAGCGGCTCTGCTCATTTCTACTCATTCCATGCAGACATTTTAGGCATGCCCTGATGCATATTGCGTCAGTGGTATCTGTGTGACAGGCTCGTGTAAAACTAAGGTTCAGGCTTGAGGTTTGTGCTGATACGACATGCAGATCAGTTTCAATAAAATGCCCTGCTAGATTCAGTATCGGAGATTTTAAAGAGGGGGATCTTATCAAACTCATTATGGGAGTAGGCTAACTGATGATTGAGTCACTTTGAACTTCTGACAACTTCAGTATATCTCCTGCCGGAACAGAGGCTATTGAGTTCCCAGCAAAACAGGTCCTACTCTAACTTTAATTTTAAAGACCTGCCATAAAAAAAAAAAAAAGCCTTTCCCCAGCGTTCATTAACTTCACAGACGGGAATGCGCTCCAGCATAGCGGCAAACTACTCCTGTCACCCCCGTTCATATAGCACCACTCCGTTCAAAATAAATCAGTCCAAATGACAATGATGCAATATCCCACAGCCCCGCCAACACATAAGTCCTTCTGCATCAAGGATTTATTTTTCTCCCGTAGCCCTGAGCATGCCATTTCCATTTCACAGCTCCGTCGGGGTGTTTGGGAGGATATCGTGGTGGGCAGATGCTTGGGTAAACACACACACACACACACAAACAGATTGGTATAAACGCCAGCCATCTGTATTAAAAGTAACTCATTTTTTTCCACAGACGTTCTCAGAGGAAAACACCAAATGCAGGAACATTTGAAATAGTGCATTAATGAGACCGCCGTGATATCCTTTCTCCGACACAGATAGACAGGTGCTCTGCGGTTTGCTTGCACGTGTGTGAGAAACGAAAGACACGGTGACTCATCAAAAGCGAGGCGATTCATCTATGGGGCGAAGCAAATGCCAGCGCACCCCTCGGCTCAACGGACCAGTGGCGCTCAGGTGAACACCTGATCAATGGCTGCCTCGCTCGCTCGCTGGCGCGCTACAGTCGCCCCCTTTTTTCAGTTAATCAGGCTAAACTGCATTCAGGGAACTGCCGGTGTCAACAGCATGAAAAATTAAGCTCATGCTAATAATGAACACTGATTATTGAATGAATAATGCACACTGGAATGTCCTAAAGCCAAACCCAGTTTGAAGTTTATAATTAGGTTGAAAAGCATCTCGGAATTTCACGTTTTACTCCTTTTCATTGGCTGCTTTATATTTGGCAGCACCGATGGACTTGAAAATGATGTCCGAGTCATGATGAGGATCGCTGTCGCTACGGTCAGATTGTGGTATCGATACCGAATAACTCATTCCGTCACACAAACAACCACATACTGTATACAGCCATGCTGATGTATACAGAACGCACGAGTAGGTTGTATGTAGCGCTGGAGGGTTGAAAGAGCCAGAATGCATTAGTGGGATCAAAAGCCAATAACACACAAAGCCACAAGGCCACTTTGATGTTGTCTGTGAGTCCTTTTTCAAAATCTACCCCGAGCCTTAATAAATAAACACAAATGCACCAAATAATATCAGTTACAAATGAACTCGTCATTCTTATCATCATGTTCTTTCCCATCCAGCCAGAACAAAGACTTGGAGGGTAATTGCTCAAGCTCAAGGAGCAACTAAACACACGGCAAAAAATAAATAACAGGGGTTTTTTTTCCCGCGAGGAGGTAATAAAATATGTAATGATGTTGAAAGTTGTAGCTAAACTCTTAAGACAAACCCATCTGTGCGTTACCATACATCATGCATTTGCTTTCATGTTAACTTCACAATCTGCCATGGCCATCTGAAGCACCATTATGCAGCTATTCCAGCTTATGATACCCCAAACATCCATTCTTACGTTATGTAACTTTGGTACAATCTCCCACACAAAGTGTAAAATGCCACAAATGTTGATATGAAACTTTTTCTTAGCTCAGTGTCATTAATATTACATGTGTCTAGGGTTTGAATTAAACATTAAAAGACATCTTCCCTGGCAATGGTACTAATGGTGTTCTTTGTTCTTAGCGTCCCTATATGGCACTTATGCTATAGCTAGTGTTAGCAGCATGTTATCTCTTTGCTATTCCCCCACATCCTCTGAAGGCAGAGACCTAGCATCGATGAAAACAGCACTTAGCTAGCCACGACCCAAAGTTAGACACCAAAACAGGGTTAAAAGGAGAATGTTAGTCTTACATGCATCAGGTGTCCAGAAACATGGCTCAAAATAGAGCTCTGTGTCTGTTAAGATGCTGTCGTTTGCTAACACATTAGCCAAAGCGACATCATTAAGCTGCTGGGCTGTTTGTGTTAGGCTGGTAGCTCAGAAAAAAACAATTACAGGCCATTTTTTGCAAACAATGCCACACTGTCATCAGAGGATCTGCTGTATTCAGACTGCTGTGCTCTATTAATGTGCACGCTGGCCCTATTATGGCCTCCTGATACTGCTACATGAAACAGACCCACCATTGAAGCTTATTTCCAATGAAAAGTGAAAATGCTGCAATTAAATTGCACTTATGCTGGAAACTTACACATTGAGAAAACTTGTAAAATTAAGCCTATTTTCAGCCCTGTTAGATTTTCTTAAATTTGTAACAGTCATTCTTAATTCAGCATTGTTCCCACTTATCTATTTTAATGGACCATAGTAATGTGGAAAGACAGAAGCTGCTGTTTTTTAATGGGCATGTAAGGTTTAATAATGCAAAGCAGCTTTGGGAAACAAATATGTGCCCAACCTAGCACTTTAAACCAAAACTCTTTGTGCTGTAAAAAGGCTAAACCTATCTTCTCGTCTATATATAACGTGAAAATAACATAAGGAACATATCACATGTCCCCTCTGAACGCTGAGAGACGAGCATTGAGGGCCCTTGTTCCTAATGCTTTGACAAGCACCTCGCACTTGTGAGCCCTGTGACTTGCAATCATGGCCGCAGAAATAAGCTGTTGACAAAACAGTGGATCACACCCAAGAGGGCCTGGCGTGGCCTGCATGTCGAAACACCGCAAGCCACATAGCTGGCTTTTGCTATGACTTGTTCGCAGTCGGCTCCAGCCGGAGGCGGGAATTGTCATCTCACAGAGACGAGAGAGGGGAAAAACAAGAGACGCAGCTTTGACGCACTTCAGAACGGTGCCGTGGACGGGGAACCTGACGTAGAGCTGCACTTTAAATCGGTTTACCAAATCATTGCATTGTCCCAATCCACATATTCCTCCCCTCGCAAGTCAGGAAATACCTCCCTCCAACGGGCATCGTATTAGACATTACAAATCTCATAAACAAGAGGAGCACACGTATAGAAGCTTTAGAACGTAGCTGTGGGGTTTCTGGTGGAGACCACTCAATTTCCTCAGATTTAACTTCAGTGAAGGCAGATGTGCAGCCAGTCGAGCACTTCATATGAACCATCAGCCGACATCTACCGGCACAGCATTAGTTTAACAAACACGCGAGCTGCTCTGAGGGCAAAAGTCTTGGAGCTGAATTTGCAGAGCCATTTCTTTTTCTTTTTTTTTTTTCTGGCTTTGCAGGAAAAAGCTAAGTCAAGTTTAACATACAGTCTTTTCTTTATATCAAATGAACTGATATAGAAAAGTGAAAGTTACCAGTTACCCTAAATGCCCTTCCAAGTTCACGCGTGGTCACAATAGTATAATTCATACTTTTTAAACCGCTCAAGTGTGCCAGCCTACAAAGCCATGGTTTCTTGACTCCATCCATTGAAGCTGAAGTGAACCAAAGCGATTATTCCTGCCTCGAGAGCAGCTCTGCATGTATAAGAAATGATCTTATAACTAAAACCGGAATCTATAAAAGCTTTGGAAAAACTTCTCCTCTCCCAGAAGCCCGATTTAGGAGCTTCTCCTGAATTGAAAAGAGGAGCCCATACATTACTGAATGGAAAAGTAATGCTTATGTGTGTGTTTTAAGAGTGGGAGGGCTCCATGTTCGGACGTGCAAAGACAGTAGAAGCTGTCAAAACAGACTCTTGGAACATGTCGACAAGGTTTGAAAGTGCTTTTCCATCTTAGCAGGTTTAGCAAAATGTACCAGCCTTGTCATCTCGAAATACATTTAATTCTGCATCTTTTCACCTTGCAACATTTTCCATTTGAAAGAATCTGAATACGGGTTAGGTTCCAACCCATCCGATGACATTGCGCTAATATTCCCTTTCATGACAGCAAATGCCTCTCCCTTATCCTGCAACTAAAAAGGGATCAGGTGGCAGGACATAAATGGTCATTATTTCAACCCTCCAAGAACAACAGTGCCGCACCAACATGAATAAAAAAGATTGTGGCTTCTCTGAAAACAAGATGGCTGTGTTTAACAAAAAAAAATTCCTGCTTATTCTAGCATGTTATAATGCTTTTTAGTAGGCGGTGGTGAGACTCATTGCTGTGACTCCTGTACATGGCCCCCAGGCTACTATTCAGGTCAGTGGAATTACATGAAAGGAGCTTAATGGTAACCTTTCCCAAAGCAAACCACTGTTCTGCCGGTGAGTAATCTGTGATAACAAGTGGGAGTGTTAGAGGTGAACATGGGTGGAGTGTGAGGGGTAAGCGGGAGTGACAGGGAAAAGGCTTTCCTGTGACCTCGCGGTGCCGCGGTGGCGACATCTGACTCCAGATCAGAAGTTTGCATGATCGAATCACACGGTCAGAAGGTTTAATATGCGCATGAAGAAAGTGTATGTTAGAAATCGTCCGTTATGGAGAAAAAAATTGTGGACTGGTGTTCACGACCCCCCTTTTCATCGAGGCTTCATTAAGAACTGCTACTTTACTATAATCCCCTCTCCATTAAGCAGACCAGTCTAGACTCCCCTTGTAAAACTCTCTTTGGAATATCCATGTAAGCAATGCACTCGCTAATTAATATCTTAATTGCCAGATCAATAAAATCAAAGGTAAGAATGCAACATTTAAGGATCATAACCCATGCTGCCTCTTATCATCACAAACTTTTGAATGCTGCAGATGTCGAATTGCAAAGCCTGCTTTATAATACTGGCAGAGTCCCGATAAAAAAAGACAAATACAAGCAAATTTTTTAACCGTCCCAGTCCCACATTATATTGCCACAGCAAAAGCTGTTCACCTTCTTTAATAACCCGGTCTGTTAATGAGAGCATTCCTGTCACGCAAACACACGTCTAAGTTATGCGGAATCACGTTGTGGTGCATCAGTTCATTTGTCCTGCCTCTAACGGTCCAGGCTAATAATTAGCTGGATTATTTGAACCACTGGGTTGAGATAACAAAGGGGAGTTTCAACCACCACAAAGTGGCGGCCCGGGTAGGAAAACATGAGCTAGAGGCTATCGAGAGCTCCTGTTTGAAAAGTCAGTTTGCTCACGCTGAGCTGTGTCTGACCGAAGCCACGTTATCGTGATAGGCAGCATATAGACACATCTAAACATACATATACATATATATATCTAAAAAACAAACCTAGAAAATCCCCATGTGCGTTATTGCTACATGCTGCTAAATCTGTGAATGATTTGACAACAAAAAGAACCGCTGCTATTTATCTTGGAAGTCAAACGCCACAACAAAAGCGAAGAGAAAGAAAAGATCTGTAGCAACGAAAACCACATCGGCGGAGAAACTGACCATGAACATACTGACACATGGTATATAATAAGTGGCCAGAAAATGTGATGGCTTGGCATGCTGACTTTGGTAACTGCCATCGTTGCACCGCTGCCAGAAACTCTCCCGGCCTTCTATGCAACACTCATGCGCTTTGCTTTAAATTCAGCGCGACTGCTGTTTAAGTTCAACGCATGCATGTGCCCTCCCTCACATGTGCATAACACATGCAGCCGTGTATACACCTGAGTGGCATTCTGGGTAGGAGGGTGAGCCATGAAGTCATCTTCGCTTGACCTTGATGAGAGATGCTGTTTGGGAAAGATAAGGCGCCCTTTGTGATGTCATCGACCTTTGTGCCATTCACGTGTGTGAGGAAACTCACCAGACAGTCATTAATCCAGCCAGACAGGGTTTATTGAAATAGTTTCAAATTCTCATCGGCTCGAGTGCCAAGCTGGCAAATGCTGATCGAGCCCTTGCTCTAGATTATACTTGGACACTGATAGCTCTTTGTTTTTAGAACTGCCAATATGTTCTAAGATTCTAAGATGTAAGATTTTGGGACCAGAGTCGTCCCAATTTCCATGTGTAGTAATAGGCAGGTAAAATGTAAAGCAACTTTATTGTCATTTCCCAATGAAATTCCGAGGTTAGAATGGAGGGTCAGTCCTGAGCACACTACCACATCGGGGAAACCTAACCTAACATGCCTAACATGCACGTGAAACAGGGAGAATGTGTGAACTCCACACAGAAAGGGCCGGGTTCTTGTTCTGAGGCGCCAGTGCGACAACCGGGCCCACCCAGTCGTATTAACCAGTCACATTCGAGCGGACTTTGGCTGAGTGCAGGTGAGGAGTGTGCAACAAAAAGGCGGCGTACAAAAGGAACGCTAGCAAACAGTGTCAATTTACATGTGCTGCGGATCGGCGAGCTAAAAAATTCTGCCCCCAAAGGTTACTTCATGGCTCTAACCCTCACCCACAAGTCATTGCAATCCCCCCATTTAACATGTAAAATCGCCACCAATCACATTTCTCAACAGACAACTCGCAGCATCTGCAAGCCAACCTCACTCCTTGCTCGGTTTTGTTTTCGGTTCTGCGTTTTTGCCTCATCAGATGACTGACTTCTAGCAAAAATAAAACATCTTGCAAAGATTATCAGCGCGTTTGCTGCGCCCCTGCTCTCCCCATATCAGGGCTTTCCGCATAAATAGTCTTATACATATTCAGCAGGGGCGCCACAACATTCGATCAACCTCAAAGCTGAGAAGTCAGCATTTCAGCCTCACACTGTAGTCACTGCGTCCAACGCGCTGGAATACAGACCCAAAAAGGACAAATAAAACGTCGTTGCCCTGAGCTCTGCTTGCTGCATTGTTTGAGCTAAATTCTTCGAAGCCACTTCCAGCGTTCTAAATCCAGCATACAACCGCTGTTGCTGCATCTATACATGTTGCTGCCTCCGAGTCTAATTACAACCCTGCAATCTGTTTGCAGTTTGTCTGCAGACACCACTGCACGCTCTCTTATTGCCGCAGATTTTTATATCAGTGCCGAGTACACTTTCACAGTTCAGCGCGGCACTTCACCCTGACTTACTTTTGGGGGTAGAGACTGCAAAAATAAAAAATTAAAGTATCAGTAGATTAAGTGGTCTTAAGACGGACAGCAAAGGAGGCCAGCGCATGTCGGGGCACTGAACATCTTTTCTGGGTGTATGGGCAACTCATGACTTTTGGAGCTGAGGGCGTGTGATACTTTATTTTAAGACTGGCAGGCAACAATTCCCCTGGAAGGAGTAGAGGCACAAAAGTAAAGGCAATGCTCAGTCGGCTGGAAGATAACGCTGTGTCAACCAGATGTGAGAGGAGAAAAAAAAAAAAGAAAGAACACATTGGACTCAAAAGGAAGAACTCATCGCCAACGGGAAACACATT
>CAAKHG010049864.1:38109-54086 GCA_901007715.1 Dactylopterus volitans | reverse complement strand
GTAGTGCCACACCCACTTGCAGGAAGGGGGGGGGGGGGTGGTGTGGGTGCTGTCACCAGGCATGCCAACATCACCAAACTTTAATTCACCCGTTAGTCATTTAATTGGCTTCAGAGCGAAGCCACTAGAAACCCACAAAGGGGAAAAGCAATCAGTTTTCTAGTCAGGCCTCATTCAAATTTGGCACAAGGCGCCGATGGAACTTGGATGAACTTTTTTTTTAGTGTGTGTGTGTGTGTATGTGTGTGTAAGTGGAAGGGCAATGAGTGCAGAGACACACGCGGAAGCGCGTCCACACAGATTAACGAAACTCCATCCACAGCCCTGGATGTCGTGTTCTAACAGCGGCGTGGAGGCGAAACTGTGGATTTAGAGTAGCTGCAGGAGTCAAAGCCACTTCAGTAGCTCGTTTTGGGCCTGATTTTATCTTCTTCTTCTTTTTTAGTTTTTTAAAAGTGCAGTTACAGCGCAGACATATACACGGTGGCGGCGCGCGCGCGTTATCGTGCCCCGGTTTGATCCACACACACACACACACACTCGCCGTCTGGAGGAAACCTCGCGCGCGCGCACTTTTCTCACTTTTCTCCCGGTAACAGCAAACGCTGAACGTGACTTGAGCATGTGTGACCATCAACACCGGACCAGGAAAACACACACACACCTCCGCCACGGGCAAGCACAACGAGATGCATCCAAAATCCACCCCGAGCTTAACAACAGTGGAAACTTTAACTGAGCCCCCCTCACTCACACACACACACACACACACACACACACACATCAGGGGGTCCTTGGGGGTCCACGCTGGCTCCACATCCAACCGTCCCCTCTTCTGCCCACTCTCTCACTCTCTCTCTCCCCCTTCTGTAGCCCGAGAAAAGCGCCATGTTGAAGCTCCAGCGTGGATGGACGCGCACTCGCCGCGTTACACAAGCACACCGGCACACACACACACACAAACACAAACACACACTCTGTGTCTCTGTCTCTCTCTCACCTTTGCGATCGCCTTTTTATACCTCATGGCCGCTTGTTGGATGAGACTGTGAACTTTAATATTCCCATCCCCGCACGGGACGACCACCCGGGTCCTCCCGAAGCACACAGTCACTTTCATGCCTGCTCCGCCGCGTTAATTCCACTGAGGAAAAAGCCGCGTCAGGAAGACAATAACCATCCCCGGCGCGCGCAGGCGGCGAACGAAACTCCCCGGCGGAGGCGAGGAGATCCCGGCGAAGCTCGTGCTGGCGTCCCGCGCGTCCTCGGAAAGGGGAAGGCAGAAGCCCAGCATCGGAGCCGGCGGCGGCAGCGGCGGCGGGGCTGGCTGGCTGGGTGGCGTCCGCGCTTGTGCCGCGTTGACTCACTTCACAGAAAGTTCCCAAGTGAGAACGCTCCCGCGGCGCACAGCTGCACTGACGCCGCGCAGCGCGCCCACATGTTCGAGCAGGCTCGGGGAGGCTTCCAGCGACGCGCGGCACCGCGCAGGTTGGCGAGGGGGCGCCGGGGGAGGTGGAGGGAGAGAGAGGAGGGGGGGGGGGCACGCGCAAGCCCGCGTTTCGCCGTGCGTCCCTGCCGCGGGAGACGTGCGTAACGTTTTTTTGTTTTGTTTTGTTTTGTTTTGTTTTGTTTTGTTTTGTTTTGTTTTGTTTTTTTTGGGGGGGTGTGGGGGTGAATGAGCGAAGCCTCCCCGGATTCGGATCAGTTCAGACGTGACGGACAGGCGAGCGCGGCGGAAGCCGAGCGGAGCTTCAGGCACGTTTGCGTAACGCCGGCCGAAGTAACGAGACATCGCGCACACGCACACGTACACACCGGAGCAACATAACACCGCCACCTTTGGGCGGTTTACTCCGCCTGTTGAGGTTCGCCGAACTAACTTAGCATTACTGCGAGAGCAACAGCAGCGCGGACGGGCGGACGGGGGCCCCCCCGGGGGCCTCCGGGAGCCTCCAGAGGCCCCGACGACAGCTCACGCTCGCGTTTGCAATCCTGACAAGTGGAATCATTTTTGCATTACTTATTTATTTTTGGCAGACGAACTCATTTGGTAAAGTCGTGCTGTGGTTTCAAACTTCAAAACTTAGTTGTAATTGTGTCATGGCCTTTATACAATCTGTCGTTCGTACTGCAGTTTACTTTTTTGCGCAGCGTCTTTTGCCTCCCATCTCCACTGGTGTCACACTTATAAAATGTTCCATCTCAAACTGCCTTTTGTTTGTCGTGTTGTGACTTTCATGTGTTCGGTCCCTCCTTCTATATTCGTCACCTTTTCCCTTGGTGAAGCACTTCCAACTGCATGAAAAATGATAAACAAGTAAATTTTGAATGACAGATTAGCGGATTTGTCTGTTCAGCCTTCCGGCCTCACACTGGTGCCATGTGACGTCTCTCTCTCTCTCTCTCCTCATGCTGAAGCATCTCCACATCTGCACCAAACATCATGAGATTCCCGAGGAATCTCACCCAACGAGGACTCTGCTGCGTTTGAGGTTTTCGCTGAGTCTGGTGGCTCCTGATCCGGGTTTCATCTCGCAGGCCAACGAGCGCTGCTCAGCGAGCACGTGCGATGAGACTCGAGCGTGAGTCAGCCATTCAGCGCATGAACCAGATGAGGAACGCCGCGGCAGAAGAACACCAGAGTCAGGATCTCATATCCAACATCCACTTATGCCACAGATTAATCTAATTTATACGACTGAATTATTAAACGGCGGTACAGGAATCCCCCCCAACCCCCTTTCCTCCGGCTGCATCTAAAATGTGACCCAATTTACCGATAAAAGCCGCAACCTTTCTGCGGAGCGCCGCTCGCTCCCTGCAGCCCTGATTCTTCAAGGATTCGCGATGCCGTCCGAGCCAGCGAGCGCCAACGCGAGGGGAGAAAGTCCCTCTATCCAACCGGAGGAGCGGCAGCATTATCGGCCCGCTCGCACGCTCTCGGCTCTGTCCCGATTCTGACTGAACGAACGGCAGAGAAGCGCCTAAGGGCCACGCGCGCTACTCCTGTTCCAAATCACGAGATGAATACGCTCCTAAAGAGCAACCGCTGGTCGTTATGTGAGCTTCAGGAGCATCTTTAAGGCCCCTTGACACCGGCTGACCACACGAAAGGGTTCATGAAATCCAGTCAAGGTTGTGAGGCCTGAGTTTGGATTGTCGCGCGTCCGCTGCACATCAGGAATGCAGGCAGGAGGAACGACCCAGCGCCGCTTCACCGGGGGAGCCTTGCTCCCCTGCTCAGAGACCTGACCTGCGCTCGAGCCGCAACACAAACTGCTCAAGCGGCAGATTCGTCCAGAAGTATCGATACAACACAGATAATCGTCGACTGCTGGTTCAGTTGGATCGACGCGAGCGGGTAACAAGTCCTGGAAGTGTTAACCTGATTCAGACCCACCCGGTGCACAAGTTTATGCTCGGGAAGCTTTGGGGTCGCAACCTCATGTCAGCAAGACTAACTGTTGTTCATCATCTATGTTTCGAAATTGGCACCAAACAGAAAAATGCAGCCGAGGCTGACGGGAACAGCGCGAACGCCGCAGCTGGTTCAGGACCGGAAGGTTGCTGGTTCGATCACCTGTGACAGCAAGAACTGCAGGAGCTGCTCTGGTGTGTGTGTGTGTGTGTGTGTGTGTGTGTGTGTGTGTGTGTGTTTGGTCACTATGCGTATGTGTTCGCTCCAGATTGGTCAATTTCCCTTTCAGCATAAATTTGTGACTTTTTTTTTTTGTCATAAAAGCATTGAACAAACTGACATTTAGATATTTGATTTCAAGGTTGTTCCAGCTGAAGCAGAGAAGAATGTTTCGTAATTACGTGCGCTTAGATTATTCATTCTCAAAAGTTTGATGACATTTATTTTTGGATTAAAAAAATAATATTTTTGTATTCCTGCAAGATTTTTTTTTAATTTTTGGGAGAAAAATATTTAACATTTGCTGTATTAATTTTTCCATCAATGCCCTTTCGCTTTATTTTTTTTAAGAAATCTTTTTCAAAAACTGTCCTGTGTTTTGATTATTAAAAGGTGTGTTTAAAAAGCATGGGTGTCCTCCTTCCCTCTGCGGCGGCGAGCTTGTGGTGACGGGGTGCATTATTTGTCCACACGTCATTATATCTAAAAATAAACAAGGCTTCTTATCAACCCCATAATGTTCATACTTCTCTCAGGTTCATTTGCATAAATGCAGCATGATTATGTGCCATTATAACTGCTGTTATAATGGCACATTGTACACTAACAATGAATGTGTGTCAGTTCCATGTAGGACCTAAAGCTTTGGTCTCATATTAGGTTAAAATAACCTATTAGTGTGGCCTGATGACCCATTTGCATTTGGTTAAAGTTGATGCTACAACATATTTCTCAATCGTTTTTTGCAGATTTGTATTCTAGACTGGTTTTAGTGCAGCAGTTTTGCATGATTCCTCTGATGTCCTTCCCAGATTTCCAGGCTCGTCTGTGCAGCGAGTTGGAACACATTGCAAAGGGAACACGGCAGACAAAGCATATGTGTGTGCGCGTGCGCGTTGGTCTGTGTGTGTGTGTGTGTTTTGTCAGTTGACAAGGAGTTGTTACTTCCACGGCAGACGTGTTCCAACACTGACACTGTCCCTGTCGACACAGCGTGACCTCACCACCGCAGAATGCAGAGTCATTCATTCGCCACTCTTCTGCTTGTCTGTTGTGATTCAAACGCTTGATCGGGAAAACTCTTGCTGTTGAAAGCGTGGATTATCGTCGATTACCAAGCCGCCGGCAGGGCGTCCTGAAGCCGTTCACTCAAAAAAGGAGCAGTCTTAAGATGGTATAATCAAAAGCAGAACTTTTATGCAAACATCAAAACTCAGAAGAGAGGAAAATAGTCTGAACAAGAGCCGCCAGATCACTGAATAACACCTGAACGCATCGGCAGAGTTGACGCTTAAGATTCAAACGCGGGTGTGACAACAGCAGGTGCAAAAAACAGCCGGTGGCGTCCAAAACTCAAACAAAAACGGACATGTTTCAGTGAAACCACACTGGAGTTTGTCCAAACAGCGTGCTGCCTTCAAGGTCTCCAGTGTATTTCACCACTGCCGTGACAAGTTGTGACATAAATCCACCATGAGAAGCGTTTGTGCTCCTCACCTTTATGACATCAGGATGCAGGAGGTGCATTAGAGACACACTTTACTGTCTGTGTGCTCGCCATTACTTCATCGTCTCGCACGTACGCACGCGCACACACACGCACGCACAGCTTCAATCGATTTTCTGATAAGGTGTGATCGCGGTTTCATGCATGCCGAGGCCTGTGCACATCCCGCCGGTGATCAAGCCAATTATGTTTCAGTTCTTATCAGCGTTTACTACAGAACAATGTCTCTATAGTGGAAAAACACACACACACACCTGATTTATATTAAAAAAAAAGAACATCTCCTTCAATGACATGTAACTTTAAAGCCGAGCGGCACGCCTCATGTAGCTTACGGGAAGCTAAAGTGCGCCATCTGCAGGCTCTAAAGTGCACCGCACCGCCACTTGTCCTCTCTCCAGGAATCATCCCAGTTTGGATTAAGCCTGGATCCCTTAATTGCTGCGTCTGCGGGCCCAGTGTGTGCTGGGAACACTGACAATGGTGTTAGCGCAGCTTTAGCGCTCTGATTTCATGGATTAGCCCGCCGCTGTTTTGCAAACACTTTCGGTCTGGCAAAGCTGATCCTTTGTACAACAGAACAACGCGGCTGTATTTAGTGTGAAAACTTCCCCGCGGCGCTTAACACATCTGGCCTCAGCGTGGTGATCCATGTGGAGAAATCCATTACTTGTTGAAAGATATAAGACCGGCGACATAAAACCACCTGCACAATATTATCGACGCAGCCTCTTGTCTGAAAATACTCACATAATATACAAATGATCAACCATAACATTATGACCTCTGCATGTTTGCCATAGGATAATGGTAAAACAGAAAAAAAGATTCAAAAGAGGAATATAGAAATGAATTACTAAAAAAATGTTTTTTAGGTGTCATGAAAAGATGCAGCATATCAGTCACAAGATTACTGTGGATGTTTACAACAGAAAAGTATGCAACATTCCTGCAATAAATTCTCCCATGAGGAGTTTTATGTTGAATTTTGATTGAATCTGTTTGAAAAAGGGGTTGACATATTTTAATGATTGTCATCGGGCCTCTAATATGTGATGCTGTTGAATTGCACTGGATTATACTGAAAGGCGTCCCTAATATTTTGGTCATCTCAGTTTACAGGTTACAAAAAGTGACTAAACATCACGAATTAAGTTCCCAATAACGATCATTCAAAGACGTCAACACCTCTCTCAATCAAATTTCAGCATATTGCAGGGCTGCTGCATGATATTCCAGGCTAAACACGCAGCGGTCATAATGTCACGTTTGATTGGTGGTATGATCTATATGATGTATAATCTGCTGGAGCCATTCAATTCATCAAAAGCGAAATGATAACTACGCGATGGATGGAACGACTGAACATCTGAGTCGCAGGTGGACGGAACGCCTGAGCCGTCTCGTTGCATGTGAAGTTCTTATCAATTGGCGCATAAGCAGGCGCCAAGGCAGCTTTACCGAGGCGTTTCAGTGCAGTGACGCCGTACGTGTGCTGTAAGAAGCCTTACTGAATAAGCAGAAATGGCTGCCTTCCGTTGCCATGGAGCCGCATCAGAGAGTCTTCGCAGCGATGTTGATGGACGAAGAGCTGCAGAGAAACATGGCACCCCTTAAAAATCAAATTATTTTTTGTCTTTATTGACGTTTTTTTTATACTTTTTTAAAAAAAATTTTTTTAGTTTATTTATAGTCATCGCATGTGTCTGAACGTACATGATGACGTGCGTGATCCACGCGAGCAGGGGTGCCCTAATTCTAGTGGAGGGTCACGGGCCAAAACTACAAATTCAGGTCGCAGTGCATTAAATTAAACAACCATTAAACAACCGACAACTGATGTGGGGGAAAAAAAGCCTGCGCCTTTTTAGGGCGCATAGTGTCAGCAGCAAATGTCAGACATTCCCTGTGTCCGAAATTCCATACGTCTACCCAAATGAGTATGCAAAAAAGTATGTGAGATTTTTTAGTGCTTCCGAAACATTAGTATGTACACAGTAGTACGCACTACCCATACTCATTCCGGAGAAATATATTAATATGGATTGAGGGACACTAGCTAAGCAGAAACTCCCCACAATGCAGTGCGGCGAGGTTTGGTAGCTAAGGAAGACGCGGCAGCTGCGTCGATGGGAGTGGTCACCATGGTAACAACGTTCCCTCCCAACGGCAGGAAGTGCCGTGCGCGCTCTGCGCGCTACGTCCGAATTAATGCGTACTACTGATGTTTACTCAAAAGTGTGCCGACCTTAAGTATACTTTTTTGAGTGTATACTGTTTAGTATGGCATTTCGGACGCAGGACATGTTTCACAAAATCACCCACCGCAAAACGGTCGTCCGCTCTCGACAGCGCCGGAGCTAATCTGCTATCTTGCTAATCTGCTAGCTCGCCCCGAGCTGCAGTCTCCTGTTCAGTTCCCGGCCTGGTGAAGGGGACTTTGCTGGGGGGTGAACGAATGTCGCGTTTCGTAGTGGCGACGAGGATTATATTCTTTTTTAAAAACAGTGACTCTCTGGCTACTTAGTAAACACACCGCTGCGGGGGTAAATTTCAGTGAAAAGGGGCTCGCGTTCCCGGGATTTTTTTTTTTTAAAAACTTTCTCCTCTCGCGCGCTCCGTCCTAGCCGAGCATGTTCTCACTCTGTGGTCATCGTGTTGGTGACGGGAGCTCGACAGCGCCGCCCCCACGCCCCCAATTCAACACAGTGTTCGTTTGTGGCCAGGAGAGGAAGTGCAACAATAAATAAATATTTAAAGAGATATTCAAACCGTTGGCAGCGGGGAAATGAGAATGATTAAAAGTATTAAAAATTCGAGCAAGGGCGAAAGGCCTCAAATTTGGCAACTCGCAACTCAGTGAGTTTGGTTGAACAGTGAAATGACAATAAAGGAATTGAATTTTAAAAAAAAAGTTAAAACAAGTTAAAACAAAAAAAGGGAAGATAAAATGCCCACTAATGTTGCGCTACTTTGAAAGACAGAATAATTATTTTTGTTTCGGCTGCTTATGGTAACAAATTTGGTTCCGCGTCCAGTGAAAACACTGTGACCCCGACGTGATTTGAACACGCAACCTTCTGATCTGGAGTCAGACGCGCTACCGTTGCGCCACGAGGTCTCACCTGCCCACTCTCGTCGGTGAGAAATAATACCCATCATAAAATCACATATGCGCGGAGATAAACATCAATTTTTTTTCCCCTCTCTCTTGATCCAATGTGACGCGGCGGTTGCTTGCTCCACGCGGAGAAATCACCGTTTCCCCCGGAGAACTAAACCAGATTATATCCCAGTAGATTGAAACGTATGGAAAGTGTCGTGAGATAACGTTCGTTGCGATTTAGCGCTATATAAATAAATAAAGTTTTGTCGGCGCGACGACCCATTGGGCGCATGCGCGGGGTAGCAGACTCAAGTAAGGTCCGAATATGACGTTTTTAAAGCCCCGTTTGGTTTTTATTACGTTACTACCAGCTAAACGCTGCACCATTTTTCTTTCTGGCCTTAATTTGAGTTCCAGACTTTGAAGCGCGCTTATCGTCATCCACTGTGGTCCAGAAATTAGTCACCGGGGTTGGTTATTATGCCACCCTGAAACCACTGAACGCAGCAGTCATAGTGAAACTTACTCATCCGCCGCCTGAAATGACTCAAACATGGATACGGGACAAACGTTTACATAAAACCCTTTAGTGTTTTTATTCATTTATTTGACAAGCAGCATGGTCATGTTTGTCATCTCATTTTTCTTTACATTTAAAAGTAGATACAATAGTCAGTATACCAGTTTTATTACAATAGTTTTCCTAACTTCAGTACATTTAACAAAGAAAAGAAAAAGAAAAATAAAAACACAGCAACCGCAAACATGGTAAAAGAAAGCATGTTTTTAATGTGAAGCCACCAATGTGTCATTGATGTCACAGCCAACTCTCTCGTGGAACTTGTTTTCTTTTTTTCTTTTCTTTTCCCCACCACATTTCCTTTTTTTCTCAGTCAGCTGGTAACTGGATCAGCTGGTTTCCTCTCCTCAGCGTTAGGCATGTTCTTTTAGTTGTTTGACGCACGGGTGCGTGGCACTGGTGATGTTGTAAACAGCTTAAAATCAGAAAGTGGCGCGGGAAGGTGGGGCGGCAGCGGCGGGAGGAGGAGAAGGAAAAGGAGGAGGAGGAGGATGGGGAGGAGGTTCTGGAGAAGGGTCTGGCCTTATGGGTGGTGGTGGTGGTGGTGGTGTCGTCCGGCTGTCTTGACGCGACGCGGCGGCCTTCCGTGTTTTCAGCGACGGAGGCGCCGGCTCTGCTCGAGTCGCCACGGCCGACAGCAACAGTTGAAAAAACCTAAATGGATGAATGAGTCTGTTCTGTTTATCTGACGCATTTTAAACCTGCCTCGGTCGGCGCAGGTGAGTGTTTCTGCTCGCTGGCTCGCCGGCTCCACGCCGCCGCCCGCCTACGCCACGTAGCTGTACTCGTCGGCTGAGGTCTGGCTTCTCTCGATGTACTGCTTGTCGATCAGCACCTCGATGCACTTCTTGATCATGCTGATACTGGGGTTGAACCTGGCTTTGGACTGATTGATGACCTGCGCAAACACACACGCACACACACGTACAACCATGACGGAAACAAAGCGTTTGAGACATTGTGCACACGCCTGCTGTGACACATTCTTAACATTTCAATCTCACTCGATATTTGTGATGTGACGTGGTGTCGACCAGTGTCACATTTCTATACTCTTTGAGGCCGAGTCCACACCGAGATGGACGCGGTCTATTTCTCTTTCCATTTAAAAAAGTTTTCCGTAAACACAGCATCATATCAGGCAAAAGCTGCCGTCTATATGCCAGGCCTGTAAGTGGCGCTGTGACACTGTCATAGAAATACACCAAAAACAGAGAAGAAGACATCGATCGTGCGCATGAAACTCTTGTGACGCAAACAAACACAGGAAGAATATAGCGCCGAATATGAATAACAAGCTAGAGGTTGGTGTATTATGTTGGCCTTGACAAAATTGTAAACATGGAGATACAGGGATGGCGCCTTGAGATTTGATAATCCTGGGACCCAGTTTCAAAAATTAGCGTACTGCAGGTCCCAAAACACCGGTTCCATGTGGAACATACATTAAAAAAACCTTTGCGGATTCACAGACTCGTCTCCACGTGGACAGCCTCTTAATCTCTACATATGATGTGAAGCGCCATTTCCACCAGGTCGTTCAGATACACATTGCAACGTTAAACCTTGGCTGTAGTTTGCATTTCCACCGCAGACCGCACCGTGCTGACTGATGTGGTCTTTGGTGATAATCACTGCGGGGCTTTTAGCTTTTGGTCCAGCGCTGCTCGGCCATCACCAGGAAGCCCTCCCCAGCCTCTCTGAGAGAACAGCTGGAGAACCTCCTGGTTCCTCGCTGCTCCATCCAGCTCCCGCTGCATGACCCGCCCACCCTCCGCCCCCATCTGTATTTCACGCTGCCATTTTTCACAGAAAAAACAAAAAGACTGGAACTTCCACTCTCGAAATGATTACATATATTCAAAAATGGCACGTTTGTGATTTATTCCCACCGTCGCGTCTCGATCCGTGTGACAGTTAGTGACTGTAGCTCCAGCCTTTAGGTACCGGATCAGTGTGCTAGGTACCCCGAGGGAGGAGTTACCAAAATCGTTACCATTTCTTTGGTACCATCCACAACTTTTGTTGGTGGAAACGTCCAAAAATGTGTCCCGTAACGTACTGAACTTCTTGGTGGAAACAGGACTCAAGTGTAATGCTGCTGGAGGCTGAGCAGGACTGAAGACCAGCAGCTGCATGGACCGTCTCTAAATGAGGGCAGCTGAGCACAAAGAGGAAAAAGGTAAAAATGAAAACAAAACAAAACAAAAAACAAGTGTGAGGATGATGGTGTCCACCCCAACACCTGAAAGAACATCTCAGCTGTGGATTTTTGTTTCTTTTTTTGGCAAAAAAATGTTTGTCAATCCATTATGTCACTGATGATGCAATATTTTTTATTTGTAGCGCTATCTTTAGGTAGTTTCCGAGCGGAGGAGCCCATGCATGCATGGTGATTGGCCGAACGCATGGCGCACAGGAAATTTAATGACACAACGTAAACTGTGTTTACGGCTGCCGAAAGCACAGCTCTCGACTGCTGCTACAGAGCCTCTGATAATGGAGCAAAACAGTAATTCCAACTGACCCGATGACCAAAACTAAATGGAAAAAACGCAGCGTCATCAATCTCCCTGTTGCTGTTGTTGTTGTTGTTGTAGTATGGCGGCAGAAATTACAAAAGAATAGAAGAAATAGGTATGAAATCATAGTGTTTTTACATTCAAGGTGCAGACTTTTACACGTCATTATTCATTCACAATAGATGCCGCGGGTACATGTGGTTAGTCTGTTCTCTGACTGAAGCGCACCAACGTCCCTCATAAATAATTGACCTACTTCTGAACCACTCTGGTTGAGGTGATCACTGCATGGATCCTGCAGCACGCGGTTGCTGCGGCTGTGCAACGGCTGCCGCAGCCAATCGCAGCCGTTTTCGCTCCATAGAGAAAACATGAAAACTATTTTTAAACAGAGCAGATCAGGCAAGAATCAGATGAAGGAACAGCTTAATGAATCTGTTCTACTACCAAAATGAAACATTCTGGAGTCTCCCTATATAATCGGACTAATAAAGTTCTACCGTGGAAATGGACAACGGGTTACAAGAAAAAGGCTCATTGTTGCTGAGGGAACATCCACAGTCTCTTGGTTTCCAGTCAAGCCATGTTTCCACCAAGCAGTTCAGCACAGTAGACTACACATTTTTAAGGTGTTTGTGCTGACAAAAATGTATATGGCACCAAAGAAACCGTACTATTCAATTCCGATTTCGGTAATCCCTCCGTTGGGCTACCTGCCATCCTGATCCCGTACCTAAAGCGCTGGGTTAGACACACTGCAGTTGCTGATTGGTCACACAGATTGAGATGCGACAGTGGAAATAAATCACACACTTCATCGATTTCACGAGTGGAGATTCCAGACTTTTTGTTTTTCTGTGGAAAATGGTAGCGTGTAACACAGAGGGAGGAGATCCAGCAGGAGCTGGACCGAACAGCGAGGAAGCAGAAGCCCGTCTAGGGTTTCCAGCTGGTCTCTTCGAGAGGCTGCTGAGAACTTCCAGTGAACGGCTGAACGACGCTGGAGCAAAAGCTGAAAGTTCCGCACTGATTACCTTCTTGTCAAAGACCACAACAGCTGGAGTGATTTGGTAAGAGAGCGCAGAGGCGGTTCGTCGCGATCACCATCTGGAATAAACCCCGTCCACCATGTACGGCACGGTCTGCGGTGCAAACGCAAACTAGATCCAGGGTTTACCGTTCCAATGCGAACCGTACTGCACCGCAGCGCAGCGTACCGTGGCGAAGCTGCTTGGTGGAAATGGGCCTTCAGACAGGACCTTCTGTAAAAGGAGCTGCTGCTACAGAGGGAGCTGCATTGTGGGCTGTTTGTCTTTATGTGTTCAGTTGGGGAAAATGAACATGTGAGAGTATTCTGATGCATGTACAAATGTAAAATTACCATCAAGAGTAATTCAACATAGTGACTGCAGGAAATCAGAGCCTATTCCGCATCATGACATGGTTTAATCAGGTATTTCAGGTTAAATTTCAACCGAGACCTCTGAGGATGACAACTTAGTATCTTGAGGAACCTTTGCGAGTGCCTGCTGGCGTGGATGTTTCTTCCATAGCCGGCATGGATGAGGTTATTCCTGACACCAGCCCTCTATTACAGCACCATTACCTCATCAGTGACTCATCGTCCACGCGCATGCTCAGTTTACTGTCCTTCCTCTGCTCTCGACGCGACTGTACCGTTTGCTATTCTGAGCCTACGGTCGGTTTTAATTCCCGCCAACCCTTCATGACAATCTGATCTCTCCTCATGTGACCGAATTCCCAGTAAATCCCTTTGATGTGTGCTTCAATTAAAAAAAGAACCCTCTGGCTCGCTGAGCAGCATGAATGCACGAGAACCCTGAAAGGATCAAGAGATCGACAAACGGTCCGGAATAGGACACCCACCTCCTGTATGAGGGCGTTGTGTCGGAGCACCTTGCGGGCCTTCATGATTCTCACTATAGCAGCTTGTAAATACATTTTTCGGTCCTCGTCTACGGCGCTCCTCGTCTGCTCCATCTCCTGGAAGTCAGGCAGATGTGTGAGAGGCTTGAAGACTGAAACAGAGTTGGTTTATAAGCAAAGAATGAGACAGGATTCAAAGGTGGGGGAGGTCCTGACCTGTGGTGTGTCTTTCTGCATTGACGTTGTGATCTTGAACTTTGTCCTTTTACTGGTGAAACTCATATTTAGTGAAAACGTAGACTCAGTTTCAATCTCCTCCTGTGGACAGAGGGGAAGAGATCATCACATCTTACTGCTCCCTGACCATATAAAGTGTGATTCTTTCATATTGTGTCTGAATACGATTGATTTAACTTAACAAGCCCCTTTAAGACATGAACGATCCAATAGCAACCTGCGGCGGAAATGCAAATCAGACCTTTTGCGAGTCGTGGTTGAGCATCTTCACATCCAAAAGGGACTTAATGGTCTTCTGTAGCTCCTTCTCGTTCATCTGGGTGCCGTCCTGCAGCTCCTTGTACGTCACCGTCTGGCTGTTGTTGAAGGCCAGCAGCACGGCCATCTGATAGGTAGTCACCATGGCAACGTAGGGCTTGGACAGGTAGTTCATCTTCACCTCACCTGTTTTTTGAGTCGAGCACACACAGATCAGATGAGCCATAACGTCCCTTTCATGTTACTTTAAATAAAACCGGGTGTGCGCCAGAACTCGGCTGGAGGTTGTACATTTGAGTTACCTGTGCAGAGATAGTGGAGCCAGGTCAACTTCCTCCCACTGAAGTGCTGGTTATAGAACAACTCAAACTGTAAAGGAAAGTGAAACCATGGATTTACACAACAACGTGCTGGAACGGGCCTCTGCTACTGAACATTCAGCAGCGGTGCCGCAGCACCGGCGACGACAACGACAACTCACCATCTGCACACTCTTCTCTAGTTCTTGAGGGATGGCGAATGTGGAGGAGGGGACGTGTGTTAGAGGCCAGGCTCCTGCCTGCAGTCACATGGTGTAAAAAAAACAACACTTTAATAAAGCAACTGGGGGGGAAAAAATCATACATGACATAACTGAGAAAACTCCCACAATTCTCAGTCTCTGGGGCCGTGTGTTGTGCGTGAACCTCCAGCCCAGATTCGGCCACGCTCACTGTTCATTCTGATGAGCTGCGCTCTCTCTTGCACAGTTTCACTCCACACATTTTCAGCACTGATTTTCTACTCGCAAGCGGATTTTGGAGCTCACCAACAAAAGCCCCAGATCAGATACGGACCAGCGCTTGCGCATCAGCACTCGAAGGTGTGTGTTAACTGTCCAAAGAGACTTGTGGAGAGGCACAACAATGAATCCCTGATATCTGGCAGGCTAAAAATCTGGAGTCAGTCGGTAAGTCTGGAGCGATGAATACTGACAGCTAATGGGCGCATAAGACACTGACGACAGGACAGACAATCCTCGCTGCCTGTGCATCCACATCTACTCTTTCAAGCATGGTCTTCGTTTGTTTTCTATTTTGGCTGCTAACTCATTTCTCTGCGGCATCATTTTTCGGAACAAATTTTTTAAAAACTATGCTGGTCTAACATGTATTTTTGTGGCAAAATGATTTTTTTGGAGATCAGCAGGACGAGGTAAGTTTGTGTCTCAGGGAGCGGACAGACTCACCAGCGCCTCAATGTAAACCACAACTTGGGATTCCTCATTTGAGAAGCTGTTGTGTGTGAACACCGCATGTGGCATCAGCTCATTCAAGGTATGAGCTTGACCAGGACTGGAAAATTAATCAAAAATAAATACATTTTGGAAATATCAATAGGCTCAATTAATTATTTCCTTGGTTCAGGATGCCTTCAGCAAATGTAGCCCAAGAGAACAATCTGAATAGACATACAGCCGGACAGCGGTGGTGTTTAGCGCGAGCAGCCAACGAGTCCAGACTCCACTACTAACAGTGAATGTTCACCAGTGATTGAGGTGTTATTCAAAATCTCAAATTAGGTCAATGATTTTGATGTTAGCAGCTGAATTTTAGCAAACAAATATCAAAGCGTTTGTCATTATTGTACATGAAATAAACATTAGCTCGGTCCATAAATAATACATGTTTTCATTGTTTATTTTTGTAGCCCTGCTCATTAGCCAGGGCGGAGAATGTTGTACAAAAGCTACAGTTAATAATAAGTCGTTCATTAATAGTTGATGAGGCAAGATGCAACACTATGCTCTAATAGAAGCCATTGCAGTTCAGAGAACTGAGAGGTTTATGGAAAACAAAACATGGATGTCATTTTAAAAAGAGCACTTGCACATTGGGTGGCGAGTGTTTAGGATCTTTTTGCAGTATTTTCATATCTAACCTGACTACTGGCTCTTTGTGAATATGAAGAGCCAGATCTCGTCTTATAAACTCCTTTGCACACCCGAGGCGGGTGGGCCATCCCAGAATCCTTCTCACCTGTAATACATATATCTGGAAGCTGATGCCCAGGTCCACCACCGTCTCCTGCGTCTTGATGAAATTGTTGAACTTGTTGTTGAGGTCGGCGCTCACGCTCATGTCTGTGTACATTCTGTGGAGTTTGCTCGTGAACTCGTAGCCGCAAGCTTGCTGCAGGATTGAGAAATTGTTTGACGGAGGCGGGGTGGGGCGGCGGGGAGGGGGGGGGGGGGACAGGAAAGG